>VZQC01006244.1:2369599-2496733 GCA_009823505.1 Rhizomys pruinosus | reverse complement strand
CCCCAAGAGTCAATTTGTTCTAAGTTCTACCTGTCTGGAGGGTGCCTGTCTCCCCAGTCCAGGTGGTCCTAGCAAGCAAGGCCGGAACCTGAGCCCCCCCCCCCGACCTCACAATGGCACCGGAGCCAGACCCCCTGTCTTCTATCTTGAATCTCTCCTACCTCAAGTAAAAGCAAGACCCAAACCCTCTGCCTTCGAAACACAATAGCATCCATCTTCCCTGGCAGATAGGACTCTTCCTAAACATTCCTCTGTTCTTTATTCTCATTGCCAGTTCCTCCAATCATTGTTTGGATAGACATGGCCTCTCTCATCCCTGTAGTAAAATTTATGTTGTTCCACATTTTCTTTCCCTGCCTCCTTCAAATGGCTAATTGTCTGTTCCTTCCAACATCTCACAGACAAAGCTTTCAAAGGTTTTGCAACAAAGATATTGGGCCATCTCTCCCAGACCAGATCGTAAGACTCTACATCCTACACTGGATCAAATAGGACAAAAATCCCTGTAGCACTTTCCAACTAAAAATGACATCTGTCGAAGACAACAGACTCTCATAGACACTTTCTTGACTTTTTAAATCTGCTTATGTATTTGCCCTTTGCTTATGTAACCTTCTATACAATTGGTGTCTTCAGATTACATGCCATTAAGCCCCAGATGGCATCATCTCAGGGATATCAACCATTACCAGAGGACCTCTCAGTTTCCAAATGGCATCATTTTGGCACTGACCTTTTGTAAGCACTACCTCCAAAAAATGCCTACCACCTTATGGTAGATCAGAGTGCCAACCAGGGACTTGTCAATGTCCCTACTATGTCTAAAGCAGCTCTAGAAGACAGATTGTTGTCTCTCAGTAATGATTTCACTTGATTGATCTGTTAGGGGGTACATGTCAAGATAAAAACCTAAAATCAAAAGCTAAGTTCTTATACTTGAACAACTAGGCTGCAACTATAACGGTCCCTGGTCATCAATGAGGTCTTACCCAGAAGTCTGGAGCCTAACTTCTAAAGCATCGTGATGCATCACAGGAACGACTACTCTAAAGCTAAACAACTTGCAGATTTGCTCTGGCAAGATAGTGAAATACCCACTTATCTCTCTAGATATGTTTTTCTTGAAAATTGCTCGCCAGATAAGACCAAGTAACTTTCTCCTCAACTACTACAAAAGAATTCCTTTTAGCCTCTCTTGAAGAGAACTTACTGCTTTCTACAAAGTTTTCAAAAGTCTGCTTGGTTTATGCCTCTGCTAAACTATTTTACCTCCAGCATCATCAGCTTTCCACATGTCCTTTCATACAGCAACCTCTGTGTTGTTAGCACCTCTCCTTTTGCCTATGAATTTGCCTTCTCCCACAGCCTTTCCACCTCCCAGGTGTCCCAAGAGTCACAGCTGGTAGAATGCTGCTCTTCCTCATTCACCTGTCTGAGAGTCTTGGCCATTATCAGCAGGGCAGACGTGGATTTCCAGCCTAGCTTTTCTCAACATTCAAGACTTAAATAAACATCCCCTAGGTGGATACCAACATGGTTGGTCCACACGTACACATTTCAAATTTGAATCTAGTATTGACCTAAGCTTGAAAATACAGTCCCAAAGACCCTGTTTTCAAGAACTCTGTACTTCAAGCCAGAAAGATGTCAACCCTAAGAGGGTTGCCCTAAGCACTCTTGTTTGGTAGAATTGCCACAAACCAACTTGTCTGGCTGAGTGTCAGCCCTTTTCTAAGGACTCCACACCCATAATCACTTTTAACTCCCTTCCACTATCCCCTATCTGTATTGTTACTACACCTCTTATTTTCCTCTCACTATTATTATTATTATTATTATTATTATTATTAATTTATGTGTATGAGTGTACTGTCTGCATGTAGATAGGTGCACCCGTGTGGTGCAATGTGGTGGAGGTCAGAAGAGGGCGTCAGATTCACCTGGAACTGGAGTTAAAGACAGTTCTTAGCCGCCATGTGAGTGCTGGGAATCAAACCTGGATCCTCTGCAAGAGCAGTCAGTGCTCTTAACCACTAAGCCATCTCTCCAGCCCTCCTCTCACTCTTTTCTTTACAGCTGATGCTTCAAATAGACAGTAAATGTTTCTACAGTAAATTTCATTGTATGTAGAAATGTTTCCTCTAGAATAATAAGAAAAATTTTCAATTGGTCTACATGGTTTATTTTTTACTTGTTCACCATCGTGCTGGCAAATGAACACAGATTTCTAGAAGAGCAGCCAGTGCTCTTAATCAGAGGCATCTCTCCAGCTGCACTGGCAGGAATTTTAAAAAGACATAAGAAACTATAACTATATTGGCATTATTCCAGGAACATATAAGGATGGATTAATATGGGATTAGTATCATCTGTCATATTTGAGAAAAATCTGAAACTAATAAAGATAAAAAAATTTTCATAAAATCTATCCATTTCTGACATTTTCTTGGCAAATAAAAAAGGTTAATTAGTAACACAATAAAGGATGCTACCAAAATCTATATATAAATGCCATAAATATTTCATATCACAAAGTATTTGTTGAAATTAGGATTAAAGTATGAATCAGTATCAATTTCCTATTCAGCGGCTTACTGAAGATGCTAGCCAAAGCAATAACAGAAAAAAGTAAGTAAAAGTAACAAGTACCATAATAAACTGGAAAAAATAGTCATTATTTGAAGGTAATAAGATTTTTTTTCTTATTTTTTCATTTTAATTTTTTATTGATACTTTGTGTATTTCATACATCATTTTCGAATTCAGTTCAGGCATATATCCCTTTCCCTTCCTCCCACCCCACCCCAGCCCATCCCAGATCATGCATTCTGCCATAACTTTCCTGCATCTTTCCGTTTTTTTTTTTTCATTTTTTTAACAATAAGTGATAATTTATGAGTACAAGCTTCCTTCATGTAAAACCAATTTGCAAGCAGTTGTGCCCAAACCCACACAGCTCATGTGTCCCCACCATCCAGCGGGGTAGGTGGGGGGTGGTTGTATGTTCAATCAAGTTGATCAAACGAGTTCCAGTCTTATATTGTGTGTAGTTTCACCTCTTCACCCCAATCACAGCCCTTACTTGTACCATGCCCCTCCCTCCAACAGATTGTTCCCTAGGTTAGAAAACGGGGCCGTGTCGTGGATGATAAGCAAAACAGTCTCTTTCTCTGGACTGCTGTTTCTTGGGTCTGTGGTCAATACTGCTGTTTCCTTTCTGTGGGCTTGACAGTTATTGGTCCGGCATAACCTTTTATCCTACGTCTATAACGTTGGCCCAATTATACTAGCGAGCTGGAGAACGACCTCATAATCTTCATATTTCTCCTTTTCCTATGGGGGGGGTAGAAGAAATCATCTTTCGTATTAAAAACCTTCTGCCAGGCACCTAGAGGTAAGCTTCGTTAGGACTCATTAAAAATAGTTGTTAACTAGTAGGATCCACAGAGGGGGGTTGATGTCTGCAGCAATCTTAGGCTTTTCTTCCACTTCAATACCTCAGACGAGTCAGTCCTTCTTGACTGCGCAACTTTCTCGGTACATCCTACTAACTGCCAAAGCTGTATTTCTTTCTCAGCAATTAGCTGGTGACATTTCTGTACCTGTTGGGGAACATACAAATCCTTTCCTTAGTAGTTTGTAGTTTTAAGACTTTTGAATTGCCAGAGGTTTTTTGACAAAAAGTTTTCATGTCTATCTGTATCCCCCTTTTTATTTTAGGTTTTTTGTTTTTTTGACCCATGAGTCTCAAAAGCAGTTGTATTATAATCTTCTAAAGGGTGGAATCAAGGCAAAGGTTTCATCAAATTCCACCCATGCCGTTTTGGGTGACTGTATGTGATTAATTGGGAAGCAAACTATCTTTTAAATTAACATCCCTATAGGTGAAAGAGATTGCTCAGGTGATACTGTACCACAGCAAATTATAGAGAACATTTGTATCTGCCATCCCAAATTTATTGTTATATAATTTTATTTAAAACAAATGTGGACAACAGTTTTTATTTCCAATTACTCAGGTGCTATTACCGTTTTTTATCAGACGCCTTTAAAACAATGTTGTTTAATATACACATATTTACTTTTACTAAGTCCTAAAACCCCAGCGAAACATGTAGACAGAAGTTGGGCAAAACATCGGATACTTGTTGAAGTACTCACGCTCAATATAAATATACATTAATCGAATTATACACCCGTGTCCACTTCTCCCACACCCTCCCACCCTTCCCAAGTCACCATTTCAGTCAGTTTTCTGATGCAGTCTTTCTGTTGTTGTTCTTTTAATATGCATCCCTCTCCACAAGAAATATTTATAACTGGGTTATTGGCACTAGCATCCACATATGAGAGATACCATTTGTCGTTTGTTTTTCTGGGACTGTGTTACTTCACTTAACATGATGTCTTCTAGCTCCATCCATTTACTTGCAAAGTTCATGATGTTGTCTTTCTTTACCACTGCATAGAATTACATTGTGTACATGTACCACATTTTCTCTATCCACTCATCAGTTGAGAGACATTTGGGTTGGTTCCAGCTTTTTGCTATTGTGAACAGAGCTGCAATAAATATAGCTGTGCATGTATCTCTGCAGTAAGATGAGTCTTGTGGGTATATACCCAGAAGTGGTATGATTGGGTCAAATGGCAGGCTCATTTTGAGTCTTCTAAGGGTTCTCCACACTGCTTTCCACAGTGGCTGTACAAGTTTACATTCTCACCAGCAATGGATGAGTGTTCCCCTTTCTCCACAACCTCTCCAGCACTTGGCATCATTTGTTTTCTTGATCCTAGCCAGTCTTATTGGAGTAAGATGGTT
Organism: Rhizomys pruinosus; assembly: GCA_009823505.1. Lineage (NCBI taxonomy): Eukaryota > Metazoa > Chordata > Mammalia > Rodentia > Spalacidae > Rhizomys > Rhizomys pruinosus. The sequence continues at coordinate 2,491,911 of VZQC01006244.1, read as the reverse complement.
ATCTTAAAGTGGTTTTAATTTGCATTTCCTTAATTATTAGCGATGTTGAACACTTATTAAGGTGTTTCTCTGCCATCTCTAATTCCTCCTCTGTGAAGTCTCTATTCAGATCTTTCCTCCATCTTTTGAGTGATTCATTTGTTTTCTTTCTTCTTTGTTTTTGAGTAGCTTATATACTCTGGAAATTAATGCTTTGTCAGATATATCTGCTGTGAAGTTTTCCTCCCATTCTGTGGGTTTTCTCTTCACTTCCTTTATTGTTTCCTTTGATGCACAGAAGCTTTTGAGTTTAATGAGGTCCCATTTGTCAATTGTCGATCTTATTTCTTGTGCAGCTGCTGACTGATTTAAGAAGTCTTTTCCTACACCTATGTCTTGTAGTCTGCTGCCAAGTTTCTCTTCTATCACCTCCAGAGTTTTGGATTTCACACTGAGGTCTTTGATCAATCTGGAATTGACTTTTGTACAGGGCGGGAGGTAGAGGTTTAATTTCATTCTTCTACAGGTGGTGATCCAGTTTTGCCAACACCATTTGTTGAAGATGCTGTCTTTCCTCCAATGTGTCTTCTTGGCCCCCTTGTCAAATATGAGGTGGCTGAAATTGTATGTGCTCCAATTTGGATCTTCAGTTTTATTCCATTGGTCAACTGGTCTGTTTTTGTGCCAGTACCAAGCTGTTTTTATGACTATAGCCCTATAGTATAGTTTGATGTCTGGTAGAGCGATCCCCCCTGTATTGCTCTTTTTGCCCAGAGTTTCTTTGGCTATTCAGGGTCTTTTGTTTTTCCAAATGAAATTGAGGATTTTTTTTTTCCAAATATGTGAAGAAGCTTTTTTTAAAGATCTTTTATGTTGTAACTCCCTCCCCAATCTACCGACCAAATAATAGAATCAGTAAGATACTTTGTTAATTTTTGCTTTTTTAAACATGGTTTCTCTGTAGCCCCAGCTATCCTGGAACCCACTATGTAAACCAGAAGGCGTTGAACTCACAGAGGTCTGCCTGCTTCTGCCTCCTAGGTGGTGGGATTAAAGGCATGTACCACCACACCTGGCAGAATCAGTAAAATACTTTTAACAGGGGATTTCCCGGGTCCACCTGAAACACAGGAGTGTCCAAGTGAATTCTTTGGGGAACCTTCAGAACAGAAAGGGAAGAGTGAGTTAGACTTCCAATAGAAAGCCTAAAGCTTAACAAGTCAACACTCTATAAGCAAAGAGAAAAGGAGAAAAGCAAATCAATCAAAGAAACAAAGAAGGCATCTGAAGGAGGCAAGCAAAGCAAGTCTTCAACACAGTGAAGAGGCATTTGGGATTTGCATTGGAATACAGGCAAAGAGAAACCCATATGCCAGGGACACGAAGAAGAGACAACATGGGAAAGGTGCAAGATAATTCCACACCAAGCTCTACAAACCCTGTGGAAGATTCCTACAGTGGGATCCCCCTGGGGATGGCCCAGGACACAGATATTAGAAGCAACAATTATGAACATACACAAAGAAATAAAAAACTATAAAGAGCAAGTCAGAGAACTAAAAAAAAGAGAGAATGAAAAACTCAAGAAGGACCTAGAGAGAGAGAATGACAAACTCCGGAAGGAAGTGGAAACACTGAAAAGATCCCATGTTGAAAAAGATAAGGAGGATCTGAGATCTCCCGAGACCAGCTATAACGCAGGAAGGTACGGAGGAGCTGGGTGCTTCAGCAAGGCTGATTGTTGTTTGATTTAATTCAGTTGTCTTTGGCTTAATTGGCTTTTGTGGCTGTGGGGGCAGAGTTATCCTCCCAGCTGGTATAAAAGGTAGGGTTCTGTGGGTCTTGAGATCTAAGATCTCCCAAGACCAGCTGAAAGCACAGGTACCAGGGTGCAGGCTAAAGAGCACCCCCCCCACAACTGGGATTATGAAGTCATCTGAAGGAGGCAAGCAAAGCAAGCCTTCAACACAAGTGAAGAGGCATTTGGGACTCACATTGGAATACAGGCAAGGAAAAGCCCATATGCCAGGAACACTAAGCAGAGACAACATGGGAAAGGGGCAGGATCCCATGATGAAAAAGATAAGGAAACCAACCAGCAAAGCATAGAGCTACAGGAAGAGATTGAGAAGCTCCAAAAGGAAGTAGAAATACTAAAGAAATCAGAAGAGAAAATGAAAAAGGAAATCAAACACTCATCCAATCAAGAGGAAAGGAATGGAAAAAGCCTCAGAAGCAGAATGGAGGAAGCAGAACAAAGAATATCAGACCTGGAAGATAACACAGAACAACTAAAAACCTCAAGAAAAGATTATGAAAAATTTAAAAATACACAAAAGTGGAACAACCAGGAGCTGTAGGACACTATGAAAAGATCAAAGCTCCGCATCATAGGAATAGAGGAAGGAGAAGAATCCCAAGAGAATGGTATTGATCAGATCTTCAACAGAATAATAGATGAAAACTTCCCTAAACTAAAAAAAGACAAACCTATACAAATACAAGAAGCACATAGAACTCCAAAGAGACAAGATCAGAAAAGAAACTCTCCACAACACATCATAGTTAAAATGCTAGACACTCAAAACAAAGACAAAATCCTTAAAGCCACAAGAGAAAAAGTAAAAGAAATCAAAAGAGACAAAGAAGGCCATTACATTTTTAAAATTTTATTTATTTGTTTATGTGTATGAATGTACTGTCTGCATGTAGGACTGTGCACCCATGTCGTGCAATGCTGCAGAGGTCAGAAGAGAGCATCGGATTCCCCTGGAACTGAAGTTCTCCAGGAATTGGAGTTACAGATGGTTCTCAGTTGCCATGTGGGTACTGGGGATTGAACCCAGGTCCTCTGCAAGAGCAGTCTGTGCTCTTAACCACTAGGCCATCCATCCAGCCCAGGCCATTACATTTTTATAAAAGGAACAATTCACCAAGAATATTTCACAATTATGAATATATATGCACCAAAATATGGTGCACCAAACTTTTTAAAGACAATTCTCCAGGACCACAAGTCACACACTAACCCCAGTACACTCATAGTAGGGGACTTCAATACCCCACTGAATCCTTTGGACAGGTCAACAGGACAAAGAATAAACAGAGAGACATCTGAAATGAACGATATGATACACCAAATGGACCTCATGGAACTCTACTGAATATTCCACCCTAATACCAGAGAATACACTTTCTACTCAGCACCCTACGAAACATTCTCCAAAATCGACCACATACTGGGACACAGAAGAAACCTCCATTTATGTGTTTGATGATGTTTATTGATTTTTGTATGTTGAACCATCCCTGCACCTCTGGTATGAATCCAACTTGGTCATGATGGATGATCTTCTTGATGTGAGTCAGTATACGATTTGCCAGTATCCTGTTTAGAATTTTGGCATCTGTTTTCATTAGGGAGATGGATCTGTAGTTCTCCTTTTTGGTTGTATGTTTGCCTGGTTTTGGTAATAGAGTGATGCTGGCTTCATAGAAGGAATTTGGGGAAATTCCCTCTGTGTCTTTCTAAACAATTTCAGTAATAATTGTTGTAGGTCTTTTTGAAATGTTTTATAGAATTCTGCCATGAAACCATCTGGGCCTGGGCTTTTTTTAATTGGGAGGTTTCTTATTACATCTTCCATTTATTCATATATTATGGGTCTGTTTAAGCTGTTGGTCTCTTCTTGGTTGAGCTTTTGTGATTCCCAGGATTTGAGATATTCATCCATTTTCTTGGTAGAGTATAGGTTTTTGAAGTATTCCCGTATGATTTTCTGGATCTTTTCCTTGTCTGTTGTGATATTTCCCTTTTCATTACGGATTGTATTGATTTGGAGTTCTTCCTTCTTTCTTTTGGTTAACTGGGCTAGAGGTCTGTCTATCTTGTTTATTCTTTCAAAGAACCAACTTTCGGATTCATTGATTTTTTTTTTATTGTTTTCTTTGTTTCTATTTCATTGATTTCTGCTTTGATTTTTATTTCTTCCTGTCTGTTGCATTTAGGGTTCATCTGTTGTTGCCTCTCAAGTGCTTTTAGCTGCAGTGTTAGATCATTCATTTGTGCTCTTTCTGTTTTTCTAATGTAGGCACCCAGGGCTATAAACTTACCTCTTAGGACTGACTGCTTTTAAAGTACCCAACAGGTTTTGTTGTGTTGTCTTATTATTGTTATTCAGTTACAGGAATGCTTTTATTTCTTTCTTTATCTCTTCCTTGACTCGTTTATTATTCAGGTGTGTGTTGTTTAGTCTCCATATGTTCTTGTAGGCAGTAGGGATTATCCTGGTGTTGATATTGAGCACTGTGGTCTGATAGAATGCATGAAAACATTTCAATATTTTTGTATTTGTGAAGGTTTCTTCTGTGTCCCAGTATGTGGTTGATTTTGGAGAATGTTCCTTGGGGTGCTGAGTAGAAAGTGTATCCTCTGGTACTATTATTAGTTTCTTTGCCTAGGTGTTTTGAGGATTGTTGCTCCTCTCTGTCTTCCCTTTGAGTTTCCTTCAAAGATTCCTGTTAGGAGAGTTGGTTTCTGGGCAGACATGTATCTTCCTCATCTTGTTTTATTCCCATGGAACGGTTTTTGGTCTCGCTTCTTGAATATAATTGATCATTTTTTTGCTGGGTAAGTTTATAGTAAACGGGGTTGGCATCTCATAGTCCCGTAAAACCACGGTGGAATGCTTTGCTCCAGTGTTCTCTTGCCTTTACTGTTTGCACTGACGAAGAGTCAGGTTGTATTTGAATTTGGTTTTCCCTGTGTAGGATGTACTTGTGTTTTTCTTCTTGTAGCTCAGAATTTTATCTTTGTTTTGGGTGCTCTAAGCATTTATAACTATGTATTGTAGCGCGGTGTTCTTTTTCTGATTCTTGTCTTTTGGGAGTTTGTCCTTTTGTTTTTATTTGTATGGTTTGTCTTTTTATTTGTGGGGAAATTTCATATCTATTATTCTGTTTGAGATTGATCAAAACCTAATCCTCTTGAGATTCTTCGCCTTCCTTATGTCCTATGATGCTGGAAGCTTTGAATTCTTTCTAGTGTCCCATAGTCTGGTTGTTCCATTTTGTTGTTTTTCAATTTTTCATATTATTTGAAGTTTTTAATTTTCTCGTGTTAAATCTTCCAGGTTCTGATATTCTGTTGTTCTGCTTCCTTCCATTCTGTTTCTGAGGCTTTTTCATCCCTTTCCTTTCTTCTTGATTGTATGAGTATTCCTAAGTCCTTTTTCTTTCATCCTGTGTTTGCTTTAGTATTTTCCATTTTCCTTTTGAGCTTCTCAAACTCTTCTTGGTGAGGCTTCTCAAACTTTTCTTGTGCTCCTTACTTCTTTGGTTGCCTTTCCTTTTTCAGTGTTTCTACTTCCTTCGGATTTTTGTTTTTTTCTCACCTCTAGTTTCTTTTCTGGAGTTTTAGCAATCTGTTTCTTTAGTTCTGTCTGGGGTTTATCATATGTTCCCCCCATCCAATTCCCTCTAGGAAGTTAAGCATGAAGGGATTCTGGATTTGTCAAAGGCTTTTTTCAGCACCAATTGAGATGATAGTGTGGTTTTTGGGTCTTTGATTTTCATTCCATTTATGTGCTTGACGAGGTTTATTGATTTTCATAGTTGAACCATCCCTGCATATCTGCATCTCTGGTATGACTCCAACTTGGTCATGGCAGATGATCTTGGACTCCTTTTCAATATAGTGCTGGAAACCCTTGCTAGGGCAATAAGGCAAGAAAAGGAATTAAAAGGAGTTCTAATTGGAAAAGAGGAAGTCAAGCGTATCCCTTTTTGCTGATGATATGATTTCTACTTAAGGGATGCTAAAATTTCCACCAGAAAAACTCCTAGAATGATTAAGAGCTTCAAATAAAGTGGCGGATACAAAATAAATCTAGAAAAAACAGTAGCCTTCTTTACACCAACAAGCAACTGAAGAAGGCTACAAGGAGAACCTTCCCACTTCCACAATGCCTCAAAAAACATAAAATTATTTAGGGAACAACCTAACCAAAGACACCAAGGAGTCCTCTACAACAAAAATTTTAAACCCTAAAAGGAAATTGAGGAAGACATCAGAAGAGGACAAACCTCCATGCTCATGGATGGGAAAATAAATATGGTAAAAATGTCCATCCTGCCCAAACTATTGTAACAGATTTAATGCAATCCCATCAAAATCCCCAAGAGTTTCTTCACAGGCTTTGGAAAAAAAAATCCTCATTTCATTTGGAAAAACAAAAGACCACCTGAATAGCCAAGAGGCAACTCTGAGGAAAAAGAGCATACACGGGGGGATCGCTATAACCAAACAAACTTATACTATAGGGCTATGGTCTAAAACAGCTGGTACTGGCACAAAAACAGACCAGTTGACAATAGTAATAAAACTGAAGATCCAAACTGGAGCACGTCATAGATTTTCAGCCACCTCATATTTGACAAGGGGCCAAAAGACACATATGGAGGAAAGACAGATCTCAAGAAGTGTGTTTGGCAAAACTGAGATCACACCACTTGTAGAAGAATGAAATTAAACCCTACCTCCTCGACCCTGTACAAAAGTCAATCCAGTGATCAAAGACCTCAGTGTCAATGAAATCCCAAACTCCTGGAGTGATAGAAGAGAAACTTTGGCAGCAGACACAAGACATAGGCATAGGAAAAGACTTCTCTAAATCAGTACAGCAGCTGCAAAGATCGTAAGATTGCAATTGACAAATGGGATCTCATAAACTCAAAAGCTTTGCTGGTACATCAAAGAAAACAAATTTAAAGGAAGTGAAGAGAAAACCACAGCAATGGGAGGAAAACCTTCACCATGCAGAGAATCTGACAAAAGCAAATTAATTTCCAGAGTAAATAAGCTACTTCAAAAAAGAAGAAAGAACAAAGAACACTCAAAAAGAGAGAGCAAAGATCTGGAATAGAGACTTCACAGAGGAGGATGGGCAAGAAACCTTAATAAGTGTTTCAACATCCCTAATTATAAGGAAATGCAAATTAAAACACACTTTGAGATAACCATCTACTCCAATAAGACTTGGCTAGGATCAGAGAAACAATGTCCAGAATGCTGGAGGGTTGTGGAGAAAGGGAGAACACTCACCAATGCTGTGAGGGGAATGTAAACTTGTACAGCCCACTTGGAAAGCAGTGTGGAGAACCCGTAGAAGACTCAATATGAGCTGCACATTTGACCAGTCATACCACTCATCCTGGGTATATATGCCCACATAACTCTCTTACATGCAGAGATACATGCAGCAGCTATGATTTTGCAGCCTGTTTCACAATAGCAAAAAGCTGGAACCAACCCATGGTCTCCCTCAACTGATCGTGTGGATAGAGAAAATGTGGTACTTGATCTACACAATGTAGAGTTCTATGCAGTGGTTAAAGAGGACAACATCATGAACTTTGCAGTAATGGATGAGCTAGAAGACATTATGTTAAGTGAAGTAACACAGTCCCAGAAAAACAAACGACAAATGGATTCCTCATATGTGGATGCTAGTGCAATAACCCAGTTATAAATATTTCTCTGGGGAGGGATGCATATTAAAAGAACACAACAAAGAAAACTGCCATCAGTAAAACTGACGAAATGGTTGATTCGGGAAGGGTGGGGGTGGCTGGAGAGGGCACGGGTGTATAATTCATATGAATGTCATATTAATGACGTGAGTTCAACAAGTATCCAGTTGCCCAGACTCTGTCTACATGTTACATGGTGTTTTAGGACTTAGTAAAAGTAATATGTGTGATATTAACAACATTGGCTTACAGGCTCTGATAAAAAATGTAAGCATCTAGGTTAATATGGAATATAAGTTGCTGTTGTCCACAGTTGTTTTACATAAAAGTGTATTAACAATCATATGGGATTGGCATCAACAAATGTTCTCTATAATATTTCTGTTGTACAGTAGCACCTTATAGCACTCTCTTTCACCTATATAGGATGATTTAATTGTAAAAATAAGTTTGACTACTTTCCAAAGTTAATCACATACAGTCACCAAAACGCATGGGTGAATTTGAATGAAAATCTGTGCCTGGATTCCACCCTATAGGTATGTATAATACAACTGCTTCTTTGAGACTCAGGTCAAAAAACAAAACCCTAAAAAAAAAGGGGGTAGATACAGATAGAATGAAACTTTTTGTCAAAAACTAACTTGCAATTCAAATCTAAAAATAACTATACAGGAAAGAGTTTGTCATGTTCCAAGGGGGGGTTCAAAATGTCACCAACTTAATGGCTGAGAAAGAAAATACAGCTTGCATTGAGTAGGATGTACCAGAAAGTGCCAGACAGAAGACTGACTCGCATCTAATTGAAGATAGAAAAGCCTTAGATTGCTGGGAAAATTCTAAGGCCCCTATGTGGATCCTACTTTGTAACAACTATTTTAATGAGATCCTAACGAAACTTACCTTCTAGGCCCGCAACGGTTTTAATAGAGAGGACTTTCTTACCTCCCCCCCCATAGAACAAGGAAATATATGATGATGAATGCGTTTCTCCAATTGTAAATTGGAGCCAACTGTTATAGAGGTCATGCTCTTATAAAACCAGTAAAACTGCCTTCTTTAATTGACTAATAGACATAGGAACCTTGAAAAAGATTATTCTCTAATTCCAGAAACAAATATAATACTAAAGTCTCCTAAGCTATGCACTTAAGCAAGATATATTAATACAAGAGCACTGACAATCAGCAATGGAGTATTCTACCAAAGAGATGTTAGCCAGGGAACCCAAGCCCCACAAAAACGTAAAGCTCCGTGCCCTGTAAACTGGGATACATGAAAGAAGAGGTGATAGGCCCTGGCATTGAAGACCTTGATGTTAACATGGGAATATGTATGAGAACCACACATGCAAGTGTACAATGTCTCTGGAATACCAGAGGTGTTACCAGAAAGGCCACTAAACCCAATAAAGCAAATGGATCCTTCTTGAGTCAAGAAAGACTCCTCCGTCAGAACCAGCTACACCTCACCTGCTTGAATACTGTGCAGCAAGAGGCAGCCAATATGCCTGTCTATACCAAATCTATTTGGTTATTTTCTCCCTCCTTGGAGGAATAACCCATGGCTGATGCCACAAGCGGACATCCTCTATGGTTAGATGTTATAATCCACTGTAAGACCCTGTCATATTTAACAGAAAAAAATGTAATTAATGGATTAACATACCATCCAAACATCGTGTCTATACCAAATAATGTAACAAAAAACAATTAGTATCTGTGTAAAATACCGGAAAATATACATCTAGTTGCTTGGGCTTCATCAGTAGGATCAAAAGGTTATTCCTGGACAAACTGGCAGCCCATGGAAGAAAACAGCCAGATTGGACCAGAGACCAAGAGAACACTCCAGAGAAAGTAGACTGTTTTTGCTTCTCACCACCGGTGCCCCTTTTCTAAGCCTAGGGAACAAATCGCAGAAGAGGGGGTGTGGTAGATGTAAGGGCTGCAATTGGGTTGAATGGTGAAACTACAGCAATATAGTCTGACACTCATTTGATCAACATAATTGAACATACAAGCCACCCCCTCCCAGCCACCCCCGCTGGATGGTGGGACCCATGGGATATGTGGGTTGGGGCACAACTGCCTGCAAATTGGTTTACACGAAGGATGCTTGGTATACTCATAAATTAGCACTTATTGCTAAAAAATGAAAAAAAAAAACTGAGAAGAAAAGATGCAGGAACAGTTATGGCAGAATCCATGATCTGCGATGATGGGGTGGGGTGGAGGCAGAAGGGGAAGGGAAAGAATGCCTGATCTGAATTGGATAATGATGTAATGAAATAAGCAAAGCATCAATAAAAAAATAGAACTACAAACAGACAAGATAGAAAAAGAAACTCTCCATGCCAAGTCAATAGTTAAAATGCTAGACGCCAAAAACAAAGACAAAATCCTTAAAGCGCAGCAGAGAAAAACAGACAAAGTGACCTTAAGGGGAAACCTATCAGAATGTTACACAACTGACTTCTCAGTGCCAGCTATGAAAGCAAGAAGAACTGGAGCAAAGCATCCCCAGAGTTAAAAGGACAATGGGTGCCAGCCCAGGTTACTATACCCGGCAACAATGTCAGGTTATGAGTTGAAGGAGAGAGAAAAACCTTCGATAACATAAACAAGGATGAAAAGAATAAATGTCCAGAAAACAAAACCCCTTCAGAAAATACTTGAAAGCAATTCAAAGGACAAGGAAGAAAGGAACGACCATGCCTCAGGCACCTAGAAAGAGAACTCAATAAAAGCATAACTGCAGAAGTAGAAACATAAACCGAAGAAGCTGCAAAAAATGGATAATAGGGCAAAAAGAAGCAACACAAAAATATCAGCCATAACCTTAAATATTATGGGACTAAANAAAACATAACCATAGGAGCAAAATCAGAGGCTAGAAGTCCAAATGGATAATAAAGTGGAAGGAAGCAACATCCACCTTTCAATTACAACCTTAAATATTAATGGGCTAAACTCCCCAATCAAAAGGCATAGATTGGGAGAATGGATTAGGAAACAAAACCCATCTATATGCTGTCTACAAGAAACCCATCTCAATTTCAAGGATAGGCACCCGCACCCCAGTACCTGCCTGAGTGACTTCCGGCCAGCCCACACAAAGGTGCAGAGGCACCAACCCAAACCCGCCGACCCTCTGGTCCTGTGTATGTGCTTCTTGTATTTGTATTGGTTTTTCTTTTTTTAGTTTGGGGAAGTTTTGATCTATTATTCTGTCGAAGATCTGATCAATACCATTCTCTTGGGATTCTTCTCCTTCCTCTATTCCTATGATGCGGAGGTTTGATCTTTTCATAGTGTCCCTGGTTCTTCCACTTTTGTGTATTTTTAAAATTTTCATAATCTTTATTTGAGGTTTTTAGTTGTTCTGTGTTATCTTCCAGGTCTTTGTTCTGCTTCCTCCATTCTGCTTCTGAGGCTTTTTCCATTCCTTTCCTCTTGATTGGATGAGTGTTTGATTTCCTTTTTCATTTCCTCTTCTGATTTCTTTAGTATTTCTACTTCCTTTTGGAGCTTCTCAATCTCTTCCTGTAGCTCTTTGCTTTGATGGTTGGTTTCCTTATCTTTTTCAGCATGGGATCTTTTCAGTGTTTCCACTTCCTTCCAGAGTTTGTCATTCTCTCTCTCTAGGTCCTTCTTGAGTTCTTCATTCTCTTTTCTTAGTTCTTTGATTTGCTCTTTATAATCTTGTAGTTCTTTAAATATGTTCACAATTGTGCTTCTGATATCTGTGTCCTGGGCCTTCCCCAGGTGGATCCCACTGTAGGAATCTTCCACAGGGTTGGTAGAGCTTGGTGTGAGATTATCCTGCCCCTTTCACCTCTCCCATGTTGTCTCTTCTTCGTGATCCTGGCATATGGACTTCTTGCCTGTATTCCAATGTGAGTCCCAAATGCCTCTTCACTGTGTTGAAGGCTTGCTTTGCTTGCCTCCTTCAGATGCCCTTGTAATCCCGGCTGGGGGGGGGGCTCTTTTGCCAGCGCCCTGGTACCTGCGCTTCAGTTGGTCTCAGGAGATCTCAGATCTCAAGACTCGCACAACCCTACCTTTTATACCAGCTGGGAGGATAACTCCACCCCCACAGCCACAAAAGCCAATTAAGCCAAAGACAACTGGATTGACAGATTACCTAGATTAAGTCAATCAACAATCAGCCTTGCTGAAGCACCCAGCTCCTACCTACTTACCCGCGCTTGCTTCAGCTTGTCTTGGGAGATCTCAGATGGTCTTCCTGTTTAAAAAAAAATTAAAAAATAACCAATGATCCTTGTTTTTAAATAAAAGCAAATGTTTCACAGTGAAATTTTATCAAATAAGACAAAATTTACAAATCAGTAAACATTTTTTATTAAGAAATAAATTGGCTTGCTTTTCTGCATTCTTTCTTGTGCCTGCACACACACACACACACACACACACACACACATTATCACTACTTGCTAGTCAATAACTGTATTTGTTACTCAGAGGAAAAGACTTTTCCATGATGTGGCAGTAAGAGAGGTCACTGTCCTGGAAGAAGGAACATCAAAGTCAGGTTGGAATCTCCTGTGGAATACTGAAGAATGTATGGGTGCATCTGTGAACCATTACCACAGCCAACATAGTGACTGTATCCACCTCACTGAAAATTTCTCACACTCCCTTGGCAAGTCATCTCCTTTTTTTCCCAAGTCAACCCTGCATTCTAGAATTCTTTATGAATGAAATTACACACACAGACACACAGACACACACACACACACACACACATATTGTCTGCATATGCAGATATCTGTATTATACCATATTCACATAGGATATATGTAAATGATATGAACTGTGGTTCAAAGTTTATATGTATGTGTGTATGATTGAGTATGTGTGAGAGTTTGTGTGTGTGTATTTGAGTGTGTATGTGTTTGAATGTGTGTTTGCATATATGTGTATGAGTGTACACTTGAGTCTACATATCTATGTGTTTGGGTATGTGTGTGCATGTGTCTGTGTGTGTTTGCCTGTGTATGTGTGTCTGGACCTCTCTTTGTCATTCTGTGTCTGCATTCCAGGACATCAAGACACTGACCACCTTCATGCTCCTTCATGGAACACTTCTGGGGAATATTCTACTTACCGCTGATAAGGCTTCATAACTGTCAGGTCAAAAATCAATTAAGGGATGACAGGATGGCTCAGTGGGTAAAACTCTGCAAGTCTGATGTCCTACCTCATTTTAAAAATTAATAAATTTTAATATTTATTTTGTTTTATGTATATGAGTACATTGCCTGCATATGTATAAGTACACCCATGTCATGCAATTCCCGAGGAGTCAGAAGGAGGTGTCAGATTCCCCTGCAACTGGAGTTATGGATGGTTGTTAGCATCATATGGGTGCTGGGAATTGAACCCAGCTCCTCCACAAGAGCAGACAGTGCTCTTAACCACTGAGCCACTTCTCCAACCCCCAAGATTTATAGCTCTTAATATGATGAGTTAGACTGACAGCATGTTTCTAAAAATATTCCTCTCCTCTTTTAACTACCTTCATCCATCATCTGTATTTGGCCAGAGGAGCCCAAATCCTGATAAAAGTTTCATATTGACATATTTAATCACAGACAAGTTAATTAGATGAACTATGGCCACTTTGTCAACCTCCTAATAAATGAAAGTGGCAGAAAATTAATACTCACCTGCTCGTCCCCAAAGTGCTTCATGCAGGCTCATGTTTCAAAGTCTTGGAGATGTCTACCTGTAGTTTTGGTTTAATGTAGAATTATCTCCCTTTCTGCCCTGTGAGTTTTCTTCTGTAAGTACATCTTAGCAAAATGTCACTTGATCCTGAATAAATTTCTGTTCAGATGACACATTTACTCTGGTTGAAAATATATATAACCCACAAAGCCAGGGATGCCACTCTCCCCACCCCAACCTCTCAGGCATCAGCTTTGACATCAACATATCCTTCTTTCCCTCTAACCCTCCCTATTTTGCTAGTAAACCCCACTCATCCAGCAGAAGCTCTTCTTTTTGAGGAGCTGTTATTACAAACACACTTTTGTGTACTCTGTTCTCTGAGTTCATAACTGGTATTATTTTCAGCACAGACCAATATATTATTTAACTCACTAATAAAGCAATGAATAGAGAAAACAAAGGGAAAATCTAGTTTAAGGAGTACCTGAAAAGCATGGATTTCTGCAGCAGGAAAATGTATATAAGATTGTCAGGGCTGGAGAGATGACTCCCAGGCTAAGGACATTGGCTGCTCTTGCAGAGGATCTGAGTTGGATTTTTAGCATCCACATTGGGCAGCTCAACCACCTATAACTCCAGCTCCATCTGATAAATCTAATTCTCTCTCTCTCTCTCTCTCATATCATAAGTACACACAAATAAAAATAACTTTTTAAGAAAAATAATGTCAAGAAGATAGCACAAGCTATGCCAGACCTTGCCACATGGATGGAACAAATGGAAAACATAAGAGCTGGGCTTTAGAAATATTAGAAAACCACTACAAAGGCAGCACAGAATCAGAAAGCAGAGTTTTCAGAACACAGAAGGATTAGGGTGACATCTGATCATGCCAGCCTCCCCCTCCCCCTTCTTGGAAGAAGTTTACCAATTCCAGCTGCAAGCTGAGAACTGGGCTTGGTTGAGACACACAAACTTTGCTGGGAAAACAAGGCAAGAGGCTGTCAGGAGTTGCAGGGGCTGCTCAGCCAAAACAGAAACTTGAGGGATGTCAAACGCAAGATTAGTCCGTAAGATGAGACATTTGCTAAGATAAATCTGTAAAAGTACAAGTGGCTAAAGTAAACTGAAAAGTCTTCAAATGTAGGAAGCCTGCTGCAATCTTAATTATGAATCAAAAGCCTCAAGTGCTTTCCCGGATTTCCATTCCAAATATCTGCCATATTTTTAATCAGTACCGAGTTGAGCACTGCAGACCAGGGCTCTGACTGTCTGCCTGGAGGATAGAGATGGGCTTCCCAAAGCTTTTCAGGACTAAAACATCTGAGACTTTTTTTTTCATCTGAGAATTTTTTATAAAAATCCCAGAAGAGTTTCAAGAAACGGGGGTAGATTACTCTCTAATGTATCTTTCTAAATCTAAACATCTTGACTGAGTGGACTTAGCAATATATAAAATACATCTGCTGAAAATATACATATTTAATAACAGAGAAAAACATATAAAGAAAAAATATCAAAGCGTCACAGACCTGTAGAATATTGTTTCCAGAAATTACCAAAAGAGAGGAGGGATAAAAAGTATTCCAGAAGCTCAAAACCCAACATAGAATAAGCATCAAGGCAGCAAATTTTGGAACATCATAATCTAACTTAAAAACTAATAGTAAATGGAATCTCTTGGAAGCAAATAGAAAAAATATGGCAGTCATATTCTCTGTGGAAAAAAAAGAGAAAAAAAAGAGAAAAATATGGCAGTCTACGCACAGACAAATTGTGGGAAGCATTCACACTGAATCCACAGGAAGTAGAGAGAGGTGAACACTGGTTCTGCACTCCTCCTTTTCCCTTTATATTCATCTTATGTCCCCAGCCCATGGAATAGCAAGCAAGCCTGACCCCTTCAATTAAGCCTCTCTAGAAACACCCTCAAGCCATACCCAAAGTTGCTTCCTAAGTAGTCTAAAACTAATCAAATTAACATTGTACACTAACCATAAAACCATCCTTCAAAAATAAATCCCATTATTACAAATGGCATGGTGATACTTATAAAACATTCAAAAGTAACTTCAAAACAGTAGAGCTAGTAAACGAACTTACAAAGATCCCTGAATTAAATGTAGATTCATAAAATGAATTTTATTTCTGTCAGCAAGCAGGCAGCACAAATGTTCCTCAGAGATGTGGGTTCAGTTCCAGATCACCACAATAAATTGAAAATGATAAGAAAATTCACACTAATTTTTGTCACAGTGCACAAAAATCTATATTTACATTATACTGTACTCTAGTAAGTATGTGGTATCACTATGTCTACAAAATCACTTCTTAGTTTAAGCATACCTATGTTCATTTTCTGTTCGTTGTTGTGCTATACATCATAGCCAAAGCAACTTGGGAAGGAAAGGGTTTATTTTGTCTTAGAATAGTCAGTCTTTGAGGGGCACCAAGGAGGTAGGAAAGGAAGCAGAGACCATAGACGAAACACCACTTAGTAGCTTCTTTCCCCTGGCCTGCTCAGTTGCCTTTTCTACGGAGCCTGGGTCCACTTGTCTAGGGATGGTACTGGCCACAGTGTGCTCGGTCCTCCCAGACAATCAGCAATCAAGAAAATGCCCCATAGACATGTGTACAGGCCAACTTGAAGGAAACTCTACAGTTGAAGTTCTCTCTTCCCAGATGCCCCCAGTTTGTGCCAAGTTGACAAAAACTACCTAGCATGACAACTTATTACTAAAAGAAAAATGCTAACAATGATCTGAGAGGTTAGTGAGTCAGTCTTTTTGTTGGTAAAGAATCTTTCCTTAATATTGATAGCTGTTAAGTTTGGGGTGATGGTAGCCATTTCTAAAAATAAGAGAGTGATATTTACTGTATCGATTGACTCATTTCACTATTGATTCTATCTGATAGCATTTTACTTATTGTAAAATTTCACTTTGAATGTGGAGTCAATCTTTTCTTTTTTTTTTTTTTTTTTTTTTTTTTCTGTATGTGTACGAAGGTACGTCCTGTATGTAGGTCTGTGCACCGTGTCGTGCAATGCCGCGGAGTTCAGAAGAGGGTCTCGGATTCCCCTGGAACTGGAGTTCTCCTGGAATTGGAGTTACAGACGGTTCTCAGCCGCCATGTGGGTGCTGGGGATCGAACCTGGGTCCTCTGCAAGAGCGGTCGGCGCTCTTAACCGCTAGGCCATCCCTCCAGCCCCAAGGAGTCAATCTTTTCAAATCCTCCTGTTGCAGTATGAACAAGGTTTCTAAATTCTTTGCTGTCATTTCAACAATGTCCATAGCTTTTGCATCAAGAGCATAGTCCATCTAAGAAAGCGCATTCTGCATTCACCCCAGAAGCAGCTCCTCTTCTGTTGTCATGAGATGGTAACAACTTGGGTCCATCCTCAAGCTCCACTTCTAGTTCTCCTGGTATCTATGGCATTTGTGGTGACTTCCTCCATGGACACCTTGCATCCCTTAAAGGCAGCTATAAACATTGGCATTAACTTCTTATAAACATCTGCTAATGCTGATGTTTTTACTTCTTCCCAAGAATCTCAAGGATCCTGGGGACAGTTGTTGGTTTTATTTGTTTGTTTGCTTGTTTGTTTCATGCTATGGACTGAACCCAGGGCCTTGTATATTCTAGGCAAGCACTCCTCCAAACAAGCTATACCTCTAGTCCTTTCTATGTTTTTTTTAGACAGGATCTTGCCAAGTTTCCCAGGTTGGCTTTGAACTTTCAATCCTCCTGCCCAGTCTTCTATGTAGCTAGGATTAGAGTTGTACTCCACCATCTCCATCCACAAAAGGTTTTAATGGCATCTAGGATGATGAATCCTCACCAGAAGGCTTTCAAATTAGTTCACCAGCTCTATGAGAGGAAGCTTATCTATGGCAGCTGTTACCTTATGAAAGATAGAACTATTTGAAAGTCATAATTGCTCCTTGCTCCATGGACTCAAGAAGGGATACTGAGTTGGCATGAAAACATTAGTGTTACCTCCACCAGAGCTCCTTAAAGACTGGGTAATGACTTGGTAATTCACCAGTGAACACTGTTATATTATTTTTATTTTATTTTGTTTTTGTATGTGTTCATGTGATATGTACATATATATATGTTTGCATATGTATAAGTTTGTGTACATATGCATGTAGTTGTGTGTGTACATGTATGCAGGTTATATATATATATACTAATATATATATATATAATATATATATATTATGCATGTTTGTGTGTCACATAGCACCTCTATGTTACATTATATGTTTTCCTCAATCCTTTTCCACTTTATTTAAAGGTGCAGGGTCTCTCCTTGCTAAACTTATAATTTGCCAACCCCACTTAATCTAGCTAACAGGCTGCTCTGAGGACTGGGATTACAAGGGCTGACACACTTGCCTGGGTTTTTACATGGGGGATCCAAACTCCAGACCTCATACTGCTGGGACAAGAAATCCATCTACTGAACCATCTCTCCAGCCCCAGCAGTGCTCTTTTGAAAAGAAACTTGAAAACTAGGTTTCAGCATGACTCTAAAGACTAGGGTGTGAGTCACTGGCAGACAACTTGTCTAGCATGTGCCAAACCCTGGGTTTAAACGCTAGCACCACCAAACAAACAAATGAACAGTGGGCTTAATACTCAGCATACCATGTTGCTAGACATGTTGTCATTTAGGCTTTGTTGTTCCATTTATAGAACACAGGAAAAATAGAATTCTAGCAGACACTGGGACATCTGAAATTACAAATAAGTGTAATCTTCCATTTTGAGCTACCAACTACATTCGATCCTAACAAAAGTGCCATCCTGTCCTTTGAAACTTTGAAACAAAGCATTGGCTTTACTTATGATAAAGTATCCTTATCCAGAACATATTATGAATGTCTGTAAATCAATAAAAAATGTCCATATAATTCGATAAAACCATGAACAAAGTACTGAACAGACACTTTTTTTGTTTTTTTTTTAATTTTTTTAAATTAATTTTATTTATTTCTGTGTGTGTATGAATGTACTGTCTGCATGCAGGTCTGTGCACCCGTGTCGTGCAATGCCGCGGAGGTCAGAAGAGGGTGTCAGATTCCCCTGGAACTGGAGTTCTCCTGGAATTGGAGTTTCAGATGGTTCTCGGCCGCCATGTGGGTGCTGGGGATCAAACTCAGGTCCTCTGTAAGAGCGGTCGGCGCTCTTAACCGCTAGGCCATCTCTCCAGCCCCTGAACAGACACTTTTAAAAGAGAACATTTGAATGACCACCAGTAAATATTGCAATAGAAATTCCAATATTTGAACTTCACTAACCATAAAGTAAATAGAACTAAGCTGAAATGAAATGTCAAGGCACATCTACCAGAACAGTAAACATGAAAAAAAAGATCCTGGCTTGGTACGGACCAGCATCTAGAAATCTCTGGCATTCTTGATGGGAATATTATTCATACTAAAGAATATATTTATAGCCTGTGGCTTGCTAATTTCACTCTTAGGTTATGACCAATATAAAAGCATAGAAATGCTTATCACAAAACACCTCCAAGAATGTTTATAACAGCTCTACATTTAATAACCCCAAACAAGAAGCCACTTCAATATCTGTCAACAGTGCAATGGATAACTAAATATTAGTGCACTCACAACATTTTACTTGTGAAATTCATTGAGCTTTTCATGATGGGTTCAAGTTTCTCTGTATACTATATTTCATTTAAATGGCTTATTTTTGTTCATGCTGTATATAAAACTGGTTAGCTTGCATAGGGCAATAAAATCAGCCATCCTTGGGAGCAGTTCCTCACCTAGGATATACTGAGCTTGGATGGGTACTGGTCATTATTTCCTATTGACTTCTAACACCACAGTATTGCAAACTGTCTGCATTTAATTCAATGTATGAGCATGTCAGGCTGGACCACAAGACTGGCTTTCTAGAAAATGCCCTATCATGGTAATAGAAGAATTCTGCAATCACTATTTTACTGTTCTTCTACATCTTTACCAAAGTCTCAATCTCTAGAATTCCTAGGAACCAAGAAAGAGATGCAGAACACCAACCAATAGGCCATGATCTGTCTAATTGGGTTTTACTGGTTTTTCCAGAGTGGGTCCTCACATGCCCTTTCCCATTTGTGCCTCAATGGTGCAGCTATTCTATCTCAACTGAGATTCAGAGTCTCACTGAGGCCTAAGCCAAGGCCACAGAGCTATGGCCAGAACCAAAACAAAAGCTAGTATTTTACTAATGTACATATTAATATTTCTAATTTTATAAGGTATTTATAGCATTGCAATCATTTTTTTTTAAAAAAAAACATAGTCTGGGATACTGGAAGAAAATGCCTTACACTCTTCATCAGCAATGTTCACATCAATTAAACTAGTCTGGTCTTCAAAACTAGGGGCTGTCCAGGTATGGTAGCTCATGCCTTTAAACCAAACATTCAGGATGCAAAGGCAGGAGAATCTCTGTGAGTTCAAGGCCAGCCAGAAAGAAAATTAAAACAAACAAATAAACCTAAATAGAGAGATGGCTTAGCAGTTAGGAACAGTTGCTACCCTTGCCGAGGACTCAAGTTTTGTTCCCAGATCCCACATCAGAGGGCTCAGAACTGCCTGTAACTTGGGCTCCATGGGATCTGTTGCCCTCTTCTGGTACCCAAACTCACCCGCACACACACATACACACACACACACATACACACACACACTACACTACGCTAGCAAAACCTAACGGTAGAGAAGCCCATATAGGCTTGTATCAAGGCTTGTTTGGGGATTACCTTTCACTATTCAGAATTTCCAGCTCTTTTGTTAAAAAAGGAACTAAGGAGATGAGATAACTTCACCTAAATTACACCAGCCCTTTGGGAAATAAACCAAAAGAGGAAGATAGCCATTCAAAAAAAGTAATATTCTATTCCAGACACTGTTCATACAGGTCATTAAAGAGTTACATAGAGCCTGGGTTTTCTTTTCAAATCCTGAAAGAAAGTGTCTTCTGAAGTGTGGGAATGACTCAGTCCATGAAAATGACTTCCATAAGGCAAAGCAGGACTTCTTAGATCCAGACAGAACAGGACTTGATGTACTCAGGAAGCTAGTCAGTATGTGGTACCAGATATAGAAAGTCCCCTTCAGACGATCCCCTGGTTCTGTCACATCTCTGCCCTCTTCAAATGTACAGTCCCCAGCAAGTTCCCCTTCTAACTCTCATGGCCAAGAATCCTGGCACTTTTGACATAATCCCTGTTCACTCTAAAAACTGGCCAAGGCCCAAACTCCAGCTCTGAAAGCAGTTCCTGAGAGGAAGCTATTCTTCAAACACAAAGCTCAAGTTTCATAATGTGGTTAGTTATTAGAAAACATTGTGAAACTTACACTCAGAGTCCCCAGCCAATCTTAATTCCAGCTCTATTATCTCCCTTGCATTGATCAAACAACTGGCTTCAATGGCTCCCAGCACTAAATATCTTCAGAACGGACAGCCCAGCCAATGGCATACTCAACTGAAGTATTAAAATAAGAAATAGAAACAGTACAGCATGATTTCACATGGAATGAGAAAACTCTGTCACCAGGGGTTATTTTTGGTCATCAGGTTGACTAGGAAAAACAAGAAAACTATGGTATGGTCTGGATGTTAATTGTGTTCACCAAGAGAACTCTTGGAAGCTTCATCCCCAGTGTGATGGGGGCCCTTAGAAGGTAGAGTGTAGTGAGGGGTGATTAAATTATCAGATGCACTGCCTTTAGAAGAAATGAAAGTAGTTCTTTGGGGATGGCAGCTTATTCTCACAAGAGAGTTATTATAAAAGGGAAATCCTGGTCTCTTCCTACTCAGTCTCCTCACTTACCATATGATTCTTCTCATACATGTTTCATCATGATTCCATCTGCCATGATGTCATGCATCTAGGGCAGAACTTCTTTTTACTCTTTTACTCACGGCTTCTGTCCAGGTGTACCAAAAGGACCCCATCCAGCTGACTAGTAATAACCCAGCCTCATACATTTTATTAGAAATAAAAGATTAATTAGGGCTGGAGAGATGGCTTAGCGGTTAAGAGCACAGACCACTCTTACAGAGGACCCGAGTTCGATCCCCAGCACCCACATGGCGGCCGAGAACCGTCTGAAACTCCAATTCCAGGAGAACTCCAGTTCCAGGGGAGTCCAAGACCCTCTTCTGACCTCCGCGGCATTGCACGACATGGGTGCACAAACTTGCACGCAGACAGTACATTCATACACATACAGAAATAAATTAAAAAATTTTTAAAATGATTAATTATATTTTTAAAGTAATTAAAAAAAAAACCTCTACTTCAATCCAAACCATTCCAAAATATGCTCTATACTCTTGGCTCTAGGACAAAGAAAATCATGTCTAGGAAAATGTCATCAATATTATTTTCTCTTAGTGTTTCTTTAGCCAAGTGGGCCACTTGGAGCAAAAAGGTCAGAAATAATATTTAAATAATTACATTAAAATTTTAATGATGGCAGGGATTAGGGAGAGGGCTCAGCAGTAAAGTGTTTGCCACTCAAGCATCAAGATCCCAAAAAGATGAGTGAGTGAGAGTTAGCTCTAAGGAGGGAGAGATAGAAGGATCCTCAGGGCTTCCCGGTGTGGCCTATCTCCCTAAATTGGCAAGCTCCAGATTCCATAAGAGGCCCTATCTCAAAGGAAAGAAAGGCAGAGGGCAATTGAAGAAGAACAAAATATGATCTCTTGCCTACACGGGCATGTGCACATATACACACACAAGCACATACACATACCAGAAAATGTAGTGGAGGAAATGCACCAGGAAGAAAGCAAAGATGAGAGAGCTATAAGATCAAGAAGCAGCAAAAGAAAATTTCAAGATAAAGACAGCAGAGGAAGAAATGAATGAAAAGTAAACGGAGGCCAAGGTGTTAGGATATATGCTGACATCTGCTGGTTTGGAAACTCTTAGAGGTGGAATCCAGTAATCTGCATACTACAGATGATTTTGAGCAGGCTAAAGGGGCTCTGTTTGTTTGCTAGTCTGCCTGTCAAACTGGGCCATATGAGTTAGATTCTTGTCATTGTGATCTCAATACCTGACAGAACAACTTAAGGAAAAAAAATTTTCTTTTGGCTCATGAACTCAGGGGATTTCATGGTGAGGAGGGTGTGCCGGAGCAGAGTAGGTCACATCATGGTAAGGTAGGAAACAGAGACAGGGGAATGCCAGAGTGCTCACTTTCTCCTTTTACTCCATCAGAGCTCCAGGCCCATGTGATAGCATCATGCAAATTCACTGTAGGTCTTCTCCAGTGAGTTAATCCTCTCTGGAAATACCCTCACAGACACACTCAGAGTTGTGTTTCAAGGCACAACTGATGCTAGGAGAGTCTAAGCCCAGTCAGGTTAACATCTCACCAGGCCATCTCACCAGGCCCTCTTGCAAGTGAAGCAAGTGCCCTACCAGTGAACTGCATCCTCAGCCCCAGTCTACGATTTGAGACACTGAACTACAATGTTCTGTGACCCATCTTTAATTTCTTCCAAGTTAAAATGGCATCTTCTTTCTTGTGTGGACTTCCAAAGAGCCTTGGACAACAGGCTATGAAAAACAAGGAATGACTGACAGAGGTTCACACAACAGACCCTCAGGTAACTAGAAGGGAAAAGGCACCAGAGCTTCCCCTGGATGGGAACAACCTGCAGCCATTACAGCTTCCAGGGGTAGCCAGCAACCTGCGGCACAAGCATTACCGCGACTTCTCTGTGACAAACAGGAGACACAGCAAGTGACCATTATGTGCCTAGTTTGCCCTGGCCTTCTAAACAAGGGGGGGAAATCCTCCCACCATCTTCTTTGATGTGAAGCCAGATTACTCATGGACAGTGAAGTGCTTCCCAAACCTCTGCTCTAAAGATGGAGAAGGAGCTAAGATTTCTAGTCAATCTTCATTCTTGTTCTTTCATAAAAACTGGATCATTTACAGGGAAACACATTCAATCACTGTGAGGCTAGGGGATTGATCTTTTGGTAAACTGTAGGTTGGAAGATTTTATCTGTGAGTCTTGAGAGAGTGCCAGGCGTCAGCCATTGGGTATGGTTCCAACTTCCCCAGTCCAGACTCCCACAGCTGGCTTCATCTAACTTGTTTCAGGATCTTCAGAGTTTTATAAAGCTTAGAAATTGATACATATTCATTGTAATAAGAGTTTTAATGAGCTGCCTATCATTCAGGTACTATAGAATTCTCACTTTTCAAAATGTCATAAATCAGTAGGCTTTAGTAGAAGCTGGAGAGATTACTCAGTGGTTAAGAACACTTACTGCTCTTGAAGAAGACTTGAGTCTATTTCATAGCACTCATGTTGAATGGGTCACAATCACCTATAATTTTAGCTCCAGGGGTTCCAACAGTATCTTCTGGCCTTGGTAGGCACCCACACACACATACACACACACACACACACACACACACGCACACACACACATATGTACAAACAACAATAAAATAAGTGAATAGGTTTCATCATAGTCACAAACTTGTGCATTCTAATTCTGAAACATTTTCCTGACCCCTAACTACTCCCCCCTCAAAACACATACGCAATAGCGTTCATTTCTCATTCGAGCCCCCAACAGTCTACTATTTCTTTTTCTAACATTCCATGTAACTGGAAAAATTCCATGTGTGACTCTCAGCACTGAATTCACTCAGCATAAAGATTTCAAGGTTGCCTAGGATCTGAGGATGTTTGTGTTTATTTTCATAAAAGATACTGTCTTTACTTGACTTCTTGTGTGATATCTTTGGTTTTGCTGTAAGAACAGTAATAGCACCATAGAATGAGCTGGCAAGTGTTATTTCCTCTTCTGATTTTAGGAAGTTTTGTGAAGGATTGCTATTAATTCTACAAATGCTTGGCAGAGTTCATCAGTGAAGCTATCTTGGCCTGAGCTTTAACTCATACTAATTCCATTTGCTTACTGTAGGGGTATTCAGATGAACTTTTCCTTGAGTGTGTTCTTGGAAACTCGTTCTAGGATATTTCCATTCCACTAGGCTAATTTGCATAAAATATTTCATAATATTCTCATATAATTGTTTGATTTTGAACAGTCATGAGTAAAGACTTGTTCTTACTTTCTTTGCCTTTCCTCCTCTTCCATCTCCTCCTTTTTCCTCTTTTTCTTCCAGTTTTGGAGACAGGATCTCACTCTGTGGTCCAGGCTGATCTGGAACTTACAATCCTCCTGACATGGCCTCCTCAGTACTGGGATTATAGGCTTATACCTAATTTTTTTTTAATTTTGGTTATTTGAGTCATCTCTCTTTTGATTTTGTTTTTCTTGATAAGTGAGCTGAAGTTTTGACAATTATGTTTTTCACTTCAAAAAAATCAACTTGCTACTTTTGTGTAACTTTCTCTGTTTTTCCCTATTCATTTCAAACCTAGTTCTGGTCCATTCTTTTTTTTTTTTTCTCACTCAGACTGTGCTCCCTCCCTCTAACTTTCCCAAAGGAAGAGTAGAACAATCATCGATGGCAAACAGCAATTGAAAAAAAGCAAAACCAAGAGCCAGCTTCCTGCTCAGGAGGAAGCACTATATCTAGTCCTCATGGTTTCTGGTACTCTACACAATCAGAGAAACTTCTCTAGTTACAAACTATAGAAATGATCCCTGAAAGTAACAGTCTTGATCCATTCCTTTTTCTCTGTTTCCTTCTGAATTTTGAGATTATGTTTATCTCCTTTTCAAAAAATATTTTATTTATCATTTTTATGTTATGTATATGAGTGTATTGCCTGCATGTATGTAAGTGTACCATGTGCAATGCAATGTCTGTGAAGGTCAGAAGGGCATGGCGCATCCCCTGGAACTGGAGTTAGCAACCATGTGGGTGCTGTCTGCAAGAATAGCCAGTGCTCTTAGCCACTGAGCCACCCACCTCCACAGCCCCTGTTCTTCTTTTTGTACTTTTTTAGGGGAAAGGAGTAGATAATTTGAGATGTTCCTTTTTCGTAGAGTCATTTATACCTCTGAATCTCCCTCTGTATAAAGCTTTTGCTCTATCCTACATTTTGTCTACTGTGTTTTCATTTTCACTTATCTTAACACAACTTCTAATTTCTCTTTGATCCCTTTAGTCTTTTGGAGTGTGTCATTTCATTCCCACACAACTGACATTTTCCTAAATTTCCATTACTTACGACTTCCTAGATTCCTCTAATTATAGTCAGAGAATGTGCCTTTCATAACTTAAATCCTTTGAAATGTATTGAGCACTTTCATGACCAAACAAATGATCCATGTAAGTTGAAGAAAGTGAGTGTCCTGCTATTCATGGATGGAGTGACATATATATATATACATATATATATGTATATATACATATATATGTATATATATACATATGTCATGTATGTATATACAAAGTTATCACTTAACTTTATGTATATGTTATATATGTATAACATATGTATATGTATATATATATGTATATATATGTATATATGTATATATACATATATACGTATATATACATATATATGTATATACATATACATATATATGCATGACATATATATACATATATATACATATATATGTATATATACATATATATGTATATACATATACATATATATGCATGACATATATATACATATATATACATATATATGTATATATGTCATATATATACATGTCATATATATGACATATATACATATATATATACATATATGTATATATATGTGTATATATGTATATATGTCATACATATACATATATATGACATATATACATATATGTATATATATGTCATATATATGACATATATGTCATATATATATAACAGATATATATATATATATATATATATGTCTGTTAGGTCTAACCCAACAAGGTAAAATTCATAATGTCTTCGGCTCAGAAGAAAATGAGTAAGCAGCAAAGAATCAGGAATGTGTAACACATACTAAGGAGGAAAATCAGTCAAAACTGATTCTAAAAGGACATAAATTATATAACTAATAAGCAAGGACATTAAATAAGTATTATTGTCTATGTTTAATATACAAAAGGAAATATTAAACAGATTAAGTAGTGTTTAACAACCATACTTAATGCCTATACCAATTTGGCCGAGGGTCTTAAGTGATAACTTTGTTCCTTACCCTCAGAGGTCAAGTAAGTCCCAAGGCATATGCATGGGGGCATCTCTTGAAATGTCCTGCAAATGTGAGTCACCAGTCTTCCTGTACAGGGAGGTTGTGGAGATCCACTAATGGGACTTCAGCCAGTGTCCAGTCTATAAAGAAGAAAGAAGCCTGGTCTAGGAAGACCTGACTTTGTCCTCAACTGGATGGAACTGGTAAATGAAAAGTTGAAAGGAGTCAGGGGCTCCCTCCCCCTCAAAAAAAACCTGAGTGACCCTTGAGGGCCAGATCCTCAACTAACCTTGAGAAAACAAAAACCTTGGTAAATCTGGGCTGTGTGGCCTTAAACATCCAAAAGGAAAGTATAACCATAAACAAATAATCAGTAAGGCCTGAGAAATTGTACTACAGGTATAAAACTTGAGATCTTAGTAAAAAGACAAACAAGTATATATATAAAGAGCAGTTGTTTTGCCTGTCTTACTGGCAAGTGCAGCTACCCTGTGGCTGTCACTGCTTTTGCCATCCTTCAAAGACATGAGACACAGCTTTTCAACCTTCCAATATGGACTGAAGAATCATGTCTCTCCAAGAATCCTCCAAACCTTCAGTGCCTGATGGGGGCTGCTGAGACATCCAGCTTGTGGACTGAGCAACTACTGGGGTTTCAGCCTCTTCAGAGTATAAACAGCCATTGTCGGACTACCCAGGCTGTATCAGGGAGACCAGTACAGGAAGATCAAGATGGGACGCGGTGCTTACTGGACCTCATTTGCTGACCATGGGAAGGGAAAACCCCAGTGTGGAGCACAAGGGCAGAACTGATGGTGGTTTGGGCTTGCCAAGGAGGAGCCTTCAAACATGACATCTTTCAGCCTAATAAAGAAAAAAAATCTCTGAAGATGCTAAAACCTATGATATATGTGGCATGCATATATGCATATTTTGGAGTGATGCATATTGGAAGGAATAACAAGCAACAACAACAAATAGACTGGGTCAAATAACTGACTGAAATGGTGAACTTCTGCTTGAAACAATAAACTTTCGCATCCAGAATTTCGAGAGAGACTGAGAAAAAGATGAAAAAAATGTTTGGCAGAATGCATGAGCTTGGGGGGGGCAGGGAGGGGGGCAGAGGTCTAGATTTGATTTGAAATTTTGTATGAAATGCACAAAGCTTCAATAAAAATTGGCTTTGAAAAAGAAATTTATTAAAGATCTAAAAATTAAAATGACACCAGTATGTCTAATGTTTTAAAAATAAATTAGCTGGGGGTTTGAAGAGCTGTCTCAGTGGTTAAGAGCATCAACGGCTCTTGCAGAAGACCCAGGTTCAGTTCCCAGCACCCGCATGGTGGCTAAAAACTGTCAACTGTCTGTGACTCCAGTTCCAGGGATCCAACACCCTCTTCTGGCCTCCATGGGCATTACATAATGCAGGCACACTTACATACATGTAAATGAAACACTCATACACATAAAATGAATAAATAAAAATTTAAAAATACATTTGGATAGATTCAATGACAGAAGAAACATTGGAGATTTGACATCACAGGAAAAACTATAGATAAACTTCAAAAGAGCAATTTATCCAAAATCAAATAGTAAGAAAACAAAATGGCGAAAATGAATGAACAGAGAACCAGTGAGCTGTGGTACAAGCCAGCGCATCTAATGTACATGTACTTGACATCCCTGGATTGGAATAGTAAGAGAGAGGATGTAATAGAAAAAATACTTGACTAAGTAATGGGCAAAATGTTTCAAATACAAGGGAAATTATAAATCCAACAACCTAGAAAGACAACAAGCTCTATCACAATAAATATAAAGAAGACCACATCAAACAAGTATTTTTAGTATGATAGTTAATTTCAAAGACTGTGAAAGAAAAAATAACATAATTTAGACTACATGAAAGAAAAACAACTTTATATAAGAAAAACAAATTGGGAATAATTTAAATTTGACAAATAAATGAAAACTTAGGGAAAATATCTGCAACAAGGGATTAATGCTTCTAATAAACTAACAATCTACATGAAACAAATTCCTCACAGTATATAAACAATCCACAGATGAAAATCATAACCGGTCAACATAAACATGTCTGACATTACTAATAACCAAAGAAAAGTTTTGAAAAGTTAAAATATAGGAAAATATCATGATTTGTCAGGGTTGAAAAGATTTTTAATATTCAAGTAAGTGAAATATAAAAGATTCAAAGACAGGTATTCTAAGTGTAAATGTCTAAAATCTTTTCTGAAGAACAGTGTAAATATTGAGCCATATTTATACTTTGCATTATATTTGACCCAGGAACATATTCCTAATTTATTTTCGATAGGAAATTATACAAGTGAACATCAGTATATATTTTTTTAAGTTGAGAGCCAATTCTAATGCCAGTTATGGATAGTGGGTAGTGCAGCTTCTTCTATGCAGATGACCCTTGATAGCCATTGATCGAGGAAACCTGCACTAAGCTGGCCATCCAGGGTGGCTCCCACATACTTTCCTTGGTTTATTAGGGCAGTAGCATTTCTATCTCCTCCTGATACGAATTTTCAATTTGTGGGGTTGTTACAGCCATCGTCTTGTTACTGTAAAGACAATCTTCAAATGAAACAGGAACACAGAAGAGGGAATGAAAAGCTTCCACCCTGAGCTTCAAGTACATAGGGTGAAAGCGTTCTTTATAGTTTAAAGTAGCTAGGTTCCTTTCTGTTACTCTTAACTGAAAGGGAATCGGTTCATTCAGTTATGGCACAGCATGTAATGAGGCACTCCGCAGGTGATTCTGAAAGTACAGTAGCCCTACACACAGAGCCATTCATGGATTTTGCACTGGGTAATGTTAATAAAGAAAACATTAGAGAATATTATGAGAGGTAATAGATTATATTTAGCTTTAAAAGTACATCAATCTATAGACAGAAACATAAATTAGGATCATAGAGGGGAAGAGCTCTTTTTATACATACTTCTGATTTAAGGACATTTTAACAATAAGCATGTGTGTGTGTGTGTGTGTGTGTGTGTGTGTGTTAGCTTTTTGTCACTATAATAAATAACCTGACAGAAATTATTTAAAAAGGAAATAAGTTGTCATAGCCCGAGGAGCAGTTTCCTTGTCTAATGAGCTGCAGTTCTCAACCCAGGCTGAGGTACAATGTATGCATTCTCTGTGGGGAAGCAATGTCCACTGAACACCTAACATCACTGTGCTCCTTCTAAGACTAGCTCCGTCCAGCACCATGCTACTGCTTTCTCTTCAGTGGAGGGGGGCAACACCCAATTTCTCCTTTTGTATAGAAGGCATATCATAGAACAATAATTGTATTTTACAAATGCATTTTTATCAGGCAGATATAAGATAGTAACATAGCCTAAAACAGAGGGACACCTCATCCATGAGCGGTCTCCAGGAGGCTTTCCTGTCCACACACTTGCCCGTGATGCTCTCTAGCTCCACCCTCATCAGTCACCTCTCTGTTCCCCTGGCCCTAATGGTAGCCAGATGCCACCCCTATTTTTTGACTTAGTAGCACCAAATACATTTTGGGGTGGTTAAAACAAATTAATGTAAAACATATAAATGATCAGTTTAAAGGGAAATAGGCTAGTTTTAGGAGAATACGAGGTACAGCCTGACCTTGCCTTGCAATATTGACAAGGCCTCTTGTGACCTCCCTCCCAGAGTCTGTGAAGACAGCAGGTGTGCTGCTGTTATGTCAAACAGAATCAGGAGACAGCAGCACAAGAGGCTTCCAGATATATCTTCCAATTGTTTTTGAAGAGGGCAGAGTTAAGTTTCTGTTATTCCTAGAAAACGTTTTTGTTTTCCATTTGTCACTTTGTTCGTGTGATTTACCTCATTGGAGAACCAAACTCTGCAGGAAGTGTGGGCTCTGTATCATTGCTGAGACAAGACAGCTTTGGTTAGGGTTGTAAGACTCCTAAGATCCACTAAGACTTAGTCGTAGCTTTCTGTGACGTGAGCACTGTGGATTCCTCTGTTGTCACTACACACAAATAACAATTTTGAGAAGTAGGGTGTAAAGCAAAAATAAAGATTAATGTTTTCTGCTTTCAAATAAATCAAAAAAAGAGAAAGGATGCAAATTTATCCCACTTGTCTGGGAAAGATTAAACAACACCAAGTAAAAAAAGCCCATAGCAGGTTCACCTCGGAAGTGGCTGGAGCTTGCGTGACAGAACATACGTCAAGTTACTTGAACGCCTCACTGAGGAGCACACCCTGCTGTAAGCCGCAGTGTGCCTGATTTGCTAGCAGTCCTTAGAAAACACCTTCAGTGAAACCTAAGCATTTCACTCTGTGCTGCAGTGATTAGATGAAACCAGTGTCACTGTGGAGACTACAGGAAGCCAGAGAGGCTCAACGCTGTCTCTGTTTGAGGCCTAGCAGACTAGTCAGTGCAGGGTGTAGTGAACTGATTGTGACAGGAGTGGCCATCTGGGAGAGAAGATTCTGTGTGCACAGTCCTAGCTAGCAAAGCGCTTCCTCTTTGCAAAGCAGGCCATAAACATACATGCCCTAAGAGACGTGCTGCTGGCCTGCCTTTGCCATTGCTGCGTTCCAAAGGAGTATGACAGTTCACTATACTGTACACATTAGACACACTCTCCCATAAGAGGCTTCACTTTGCAAACACATTGTTGGGTCTACAGTGTCTAGAGTGAGAGACACTTAGAGATTTGTGAGTTAACTTTGATGAAAGCTATGTTTTGCAAATAGCTGTGTATCTGATCTGGCCTATACCCTCTTTGTTTCTTTCAACTTGCTGTCTCTTGTCTGCAAAATATGTTTGTTTGAAAGCACTAGTAGTGCTCCCTTATCAATAACTGGAGTCTACCTACTTGTACTAGGGAATGTAGAGAGAACCATGTTCTTTAATGGCAATCTGGGGAAGCAGCAATATGCCACTGTATGGAACTGAATAAAATCTCCTATTTGTACCTTCTGTGGAAAGTGAGATGAAAGGAATTTAATACATTTTGTCAAGAGGAAAGTAAACAAAACCATGCCAGTTTCAGACCAGCAGCTTGTTAGACCCTCAGGACTGGTGGCTTTCACCTGGACTGCCAAGCTTCCTGCCATGCACAGAGTGGGCAGTTCACTGCTGGGGGCCTGCTGTCAACAAGAATGGAGACAGATGCACATCTGCTTGGCCACAAGCCGGTTCAAGGATCAGAGTGTGGACCCAGAAGCAGGTCCCTCTCAGCTTCAGAAATGACTGGTGTTGACATACACAGGTTGTGACAGAGAAACTGTAATCAATGCAATGTAAAGAAAAATCAGAATGAAAAAGGGAGCTGAGTGGAGAGTTAGCTGAGAATTTGCTAGGAGGTCTCAAAAAGACAACTGGGTTCAGATGTCATTATTACATAGTTTTGGGTATCACAACCCTTAATTTTCTACAGTAAAGAAACTGATAATTAGTCAATTACTGGATAGTTAATTCAGTAATAAATCATACAGAAACCAAAAATTAAGTTGGATGTAGGAGTTTGACTTTTCACTCTTGTCAAAATTTGTTTTCCTTCTAGGGACACTTACTACTTTAAAAAGTGATTTTCGGGGTCTGGAGAGATGGCCTAGCAGTTAACATCAGCAATGAATTATTTTGCCTAGGAGATGTTGGCTAGGGGATTCAACCCCCCCTCCAAAATTATACAGGCCTTTTGCCTATAAGTGGGATATATGCAAGGAGAAAGGCAGTAAGTCCCTGTTGTCAAAGACCTGGTGTGAGCATGAAAAAATGTTATGAGACATCACTTGCTAGTATACAACTGGCCTCTGAAATGCCAGAGAGCATTACCAAAGACCACTAAAGCAATACAGCAAAATATTGGTCTCCTTGAGACAAGCAAGACTCCTCTGTCAGTATCAGCTAACCTCAACTGCCTGGAGATACTGTGCAACAGTGGCAGCCATGTGTCTATACATATCCCAGATCTAATTGGCTATTAGCTCTCTCCTTGGAGGAATAACTCACAGCAGATGCCACAAGCTTATGTCCTCTAGTGGTTAGGAGATGTTATAAGCCACAATAAGAACTTGTCACCCTTTATAAAGAAACCACAGTTTGCGGATTAGCATACCATCCAAGCATCTGTGTCTATGCTCACAGCTTAGCTTGCCATAATAATTAGTACTGCTTAAATGCCTGTACATCCAATTGCTTGTGCTTTGTTAGTATGACTAAAAAAGTATCACTGGATAAGCTGTCAACCCATGAAGGGAAACAACCTGAACAGACTAGAGTCCAAAATGACAACTCCAAAGAAAGTAGACTGTTTTCTTCTCACCCATTTGTGCCCCTTTCCCAAAGCCTAGGGAAAAAATTGCGGAAGAGGAGGCGTGGTAGAATGTAAGGGCTGTGGAGAGATAGGGGTGAATCATGAGACTACAGCAATATAGTCTGGACTCCTAATTGATCAACATGCCTGTGCATACAAGCATCACCAACTGGACTATGGGAACCTTGGGTTGTTCAAAATTTGGACATAGATACTTGCAAAATGCACCAATTACCTAATTGTATGGCAAACTGAGTAACAACAATGTTATCTGAAAACAACTGTGTTCTTATATTGTAGAATCCCTTAAAATAAACAAATAAAAGAGGGGGGAAAAAAAAGAAAATTGAAAAAAAAAAAAAAACAGAGTGCCGACCGCTCTTTTGATACCTAGCACCCACATGGCGGCTGAGAACTGTCTGAAACTCCAATTCCAGGAGAACTCCAGTTCCAGGAGAATCTGACACCCTCTTCTGACCCCCAAGGCATTGCATGAGATGGGTTCACAGACTACATGCAGACAGTACATTCATTCTCATACAGAAATAAATTTTAAAAAAGTGCTTTTCATTGTTTGGTTAGTTCTCACCTGTATGTTGATGGTGATGAGCAGTGAAGTGACATGGGAAGAAGGGTAACCAGCAGAAAGAGAAAGTGCCAGACCTGCTTGCCCATGGGAAAGGGGCCCTGATCAGCACAGAGTAGGTAGAAATGACACTGTTCTGAAGGTGAAATGGTAACTTGCCCTGTGTGGACCTCAGTTCTAGAGTTGCTGTCAGGACGGATTTGGGGAATGCCATTTTGTTTGTGGCCATGTCACTCCCTTGTTTCGTGGGTTTGACAATCACTACCCTAAAGACGCTTATCAACTAGTTGGTCCTGGTTATAATCACACAAAGCAGTCTTTGGTCATAGTATTCTTCTTTATTCTTTTTTATATACAAAAAGAAAATGTTTTATTTGCACTACTGAATAGGAACAGTTAACTGATTTTTGTGGGTTTTCATTATTTTCCTCAAAGTCAGTATATAGTAGTGAACAGAGAACTCAGTTCAGAGTTATTATAAGAAAAGTATGTTTTCTCTGGTCTACAAATGGCTACTAATGGTTTGCCGTATGGGATGTTGCCCTCAAAGTATTGTGAGCTTTGCATCTGCCAACAGGTGGGATGAGGTCAGAGTGCACTGGGAAGCAGGAAAATTGGTTCATTTCATGAGCAGTAGAGAGTATTTTGGGGACCAAAACCACCTAAGTTGGAAATTCCTGGATCACAGAAGGGCCTGGAACAGTCACATTGCTGCTGCATTGTGATCATTTTGCATCAGTCCTCAGTAATTAGGACATGGGCTCTGGAAGTGTGCTGCAGGTGCTGGACTGTTAGGGAGAGTGACCATAGCTATATGGAAAATAAAATAGGGGATTTTCTGCAAAATTTCCATCTGAGGATTTTTACATTTAATATTTTTTTAAAACAGTCTAAAGAGCAAAAAATTAAGTGTACTCTAGTTGCAAAATATGCAAACATTTTGAATGGCTTTATTTTTATTGTGTAAAACTGTTGAACACATGACTTGTGGTGCACAAATTCTTTACACATAAGGAGTCTATGCATTTTATAGTGCATATCATATGACTGGGTAATGAGATAGTTATATATTCAACTGCCATTATTTTTATTAAGTGATTTCACTTTCTTTGATTATTACACAATTGTATTTATTTTATATGGATGGGTTTTTGTTTTCCTGATGCCGTAATGTTTACCTGAGCTCGTTGAGCTTTCTTGTGATCTGCATGTCATGGTATGTGGTGAGAATGAATGTAAAGGCTGTAGCAACTGTCACTCACTTTTGTAAAAGGCTGGTCACACGTGGCTCTGGTTTCTGAATGCACTGGGCATGGTTTTACCAGATCACCTGTTCAGAAATTTAAATGTTGTGAACACCAAAAGAAGCATTTTCTCAACAACAACAAAAAAATGAATAGCTGGTTCTATTTTTTTAATGTAGAGAAAATAAAGTTGATTTTCTTTTCCAAAAAAAAAGGGAGGTAAGTTATTTCAGGCTCAGTCTCAGAGGTTTTGAGCCACAGTTGGCTGACTTGTTTCTGGGCCATGGTGAGGCAGACTATCTTGGATGAAGAATGTAATGGGGCAAAGCTGCTTACCTCATGGTGGCCAGAAAGTAGACAGGGAAATTGAGAGGAGCCCAGGTAAGATACAGTCCCCTCACCAAGACACACTGCTAATGATGCATTCTTCCAACTACAATCCAACTTTGAAAGTTTCAGTGACCTTCCATTAATTATGAATCTATCAATGGAATAATCTGTTGATTAGCTCAGAACCCTCATAATCCAATGACCTCCAAATGATTGTATCCACCAGCTAGGGACCAATTCATTTACCCATGAGCCTTTTGCAGTGGTATATTTTATATTCAAACCATAACAACATGCAGGCATACATAATACATTTCCGTTTGGGAACTTGGAAGTAATCTTGATAACATCAATTTAAAAACCATGATGAAAGCTATTAATAACGAAGCCTTAAATACCTTGTTGTGTTCTATAAGCTCAGTTTGCATTCTGCTCATCCTTACAGAACATGTCTTCATTTCTGAAGCTAAATAAGAACCATCTCTTCCATATTCACTTTCTATAAATGAATGTTTCATATCTGAGATCCTACCTATGAAAGGAATAATAGTGTGATGTGTCTGTGAGTGTCAGGAGAAGAAAACACAAGGCAGTCAGAGTTCCCAGCACAGAGCCTGGCACCAAAAGGCTCATCCCTGGTAGTTCTTGTTGCTATTTAGTTTTCTCAGAGCAAATGAACTGCCTGAAATTCCTCTTTGATTGAAGGAATAGTGCATCTTACTTTGACGTTGCATCTCTTCAAACACCCTGCAGGCAGCAGCAATCCAAGCTCTGGGTCCATTGACCCTGGAAATAGGATGATCATAGACACCAGTACACAGAAGCCAAGAAGTGTCCTTTAAAAGAACCTTAGATCCAGTCACCCACTTACATGGAAGGGCACCCATCTACCTTCTGGTTTTTCGAATCATTAGTCAAGACAAATGCCTTAGCGTTCCTCTTAAACTAATATCACACCTCATTTTCAATATGAAAAAAACTACAAGTGAAGAGCTGCTAACAGGTGGTGTCTTGGGCCTGGTCCTCCTGGGGATGCTATGGGTTAATCACCACTCTCTGGGGCAGAGAAGAGAGGAACCAGACAGCCAGGCCAGTAGTGTCCTAGAGGCCCACAATTTTGCTTCCCTGTCTGAGTTCTGGGCTGCCTTCCATCCCTACCCATGTCTCTGTTGCAATTTTCAATAATGAATAACACACACACACACACACACACACATTTTTGATGTTTCTGGGTCTTCATTAAAGTGTCAAGTATGGCTAGTTATCAGGTTATCATTTCTCAGTAAAACGTAGGTGGATTGGCCTTGAAGCTGACTTCATAAAGGTTATACATCTATGTAAGTGTCATCATCTCTTCCTGTCCATGGAGGATTGGTATCAGGACCCTCTGGGAATGCCCAAGTCCTCAGATGTCAGAGTCTTTTACATAAAATGGGATAATCGTCACATATAACCTGCACATATCCTCCTCTAAACTTCAAGCCATCAATAAGCAATTTAAAATACCCAATGTAAAATGCTCCATGAACAGTTCTTGTGGTATATGGTGTAGGAAGTAGTGACAAGAGTGTGTGCATGTTCATTGTGGATGCGACGTTTGAAAACTATTTTCATCTTTGTTTGGTTGAATCCATGGTGGTGTAACCCACAGACAGAGAGAGACAACTGAACATCATCTGGGTCCTGTTACTAGTCGTATATGTCCCATTCAGCCTTAGTTAAGCCTCCAAAACCCTCCCATGCTTCTCACTTAAGGAAGAATGTCTTATTGTCTTAGTTGAAACTGTTACAAAGCACAAAGGAACAAATGTTTGTAGAGGAGACACTCAACAAGTAGATGCTACATGACAGATGTTTTATGGAATGAGAGGATAATTCTTTGCTTTGGGTTCTAACGAAGGAACTCCGCCTCAGCTGGCTTCCCTTCCTGCTTTCTAACTAAGGGCAACCACATGTACTCCACGGGGTGGCAGGGAGACCAGATGAAATGCTGTCGGGAAAGGCATGCTCAAAAGGGGAGGAAAGGGCTGGCCAGTCTTGGCGCACAGCTGTGACATAAGGAACACTCAAGGGCCTGAGGTACAGAAGCTCACAGGAGGTAGAGCAGCTGACACAAGCTCCGTAGCAACAGTCCTTCAACCTTACCCGCCCTGGAGCATGTATCCATCCTCTCCTGTAGTTTGATTTCCTGATCAGGGCCCCACAGAAAGCTGGAAAATGCCTCATACTTTGTTTCGTGCCAGGCTGCTTGTCCCGAAGGAGGGAGCTTCCAACCTCCACACCTCTTAATTAAACCCATCCTCCCTTTGAAGTAAACCTCTGTTCTCACCTCTCTGAGAATCTTCAAACCACCCACCAGAGCTCCTTCCTCCCCTGTGCGGCCTGCTCCTGTCTCCCCAGGTGACAGCGACATTCCTTGGATGCTAGCCTTAGGAGGACAGGGCAGTACTGTGTCGGAAACCAATGCAGACAAGTTGATTTTCAAAACAGAAATATAAAAAGCCTTGACTTTTAGCTCTGATACTTAAAATAGAATCATGTTCTTTTTATTTTTGCTTTAATTTGTTAGAACACATCTTTATATATCAAGAGCCAAACATCTGGAAGTCTGGAGCATAGGGCTTATACAAAGTAAAAAGTTTTTTGTTCTAGGGAAGTATGCATCAGAGCTGACAATTAAAAGAAGTGCCCTGGGAACATGGTTGAGTTTGCAGGTGGCAGCAGCGGAAGTGGGATGGGGAACAGGACAGGGAGTATGCTGAATGGCCTTCATGTCAACTTGACGCATGTGGGTTGAGGGAGCCTCAATTGGGGAATTGCCTCCATTGGACTGACCTGTGGTCATGTCTGTGGAGGATGGTCTTGATTGACAAGTGATGTGGGAGGGCCCAGCCCACTGTTGGCTGTGCCACTCCTGGGCAGGTTGTTGTGTATTTTATAAGAAAGCAGGCTGATCATGGGCCAGGGGAGCAAGCCAGTAAGCAGTGTTCCTCCATGGCCTGTGCTTCAGCTCCTGCTTCCAGATTCCTGCCCTGAGTCCTTACCTTGGACTTCCTAAGTGATGAACTGTGACCCAGGAGATGTGAGATGAATAGACCCTTTCTCCCCACCAAGTTGGTCTTGGTCAGAGTGTTTTGTCACAGCAATGGAAGACGAACTAGAACATGGAGGAACCTGTCTCCAAATCTAGGCTGAAGTCCAGGAGATTTCACAACGTAAACCTCACAGTGAAGTCCTTCCTTCACAACGAACCCTGGGGACAGGTGAGTAGGGATGCAGGGAGACATGGACCTAAGGGAAGCCCAGTGTTCAAAGGACTCAGCAAGCCTGAAGAGAGATGAAAAGTGTCTGGGCTCCCCCTATAGAACACACGTCTCCCTCCTGAGACTAGGTGCAAAGCATGACCTGTAGGAATCAATACGGCAATGCCCCTGGCCAGGTCAGCAGCCGTCACTGATAGCTGCTTTGTAGGCAACATTGAAGGAGGAGTGGAGAATGGAAGGGAATGGAGAGAGGAGAGAGGAAGAGCGGGAGGGAAATAGGAAGGGGAGAGAGGGAGAAAACCTTGTACCAGTTTAAATCTCTGATTGAACCTGTGCTGGATAGTTTTAACTACCAGCTTGATAGAGCCTGCTAGGATATCCTGGGAAGAGAGTTTCTATTGAGGAATTATTTAAATTAGTTAAGCCTATGGGCATGTGTGCGAGAGATTGTCTTGATTGTTAAGGGAAGGCGGCACCGATCTCTAGCTTGGGGCCCTGAGCAGTATGGGAGAAGGGATGCCCAGCCGTGTACACACAGGCGAGCCAGCAAGGACACAGGATTTATCCTCTCCGCCCGACTGTGGATGTGATGCTTCCAGTTCCTGCCTTGACTTCCCCCAAATAATGGACTAACCTGAAATTGTAAACCACAGAAACCCCTTCTTCCCTAAGCTGCTTATTGTACAAATGTTTTATCACAAGAACAGAAATGAACCTGGAATTGGAAAACTTGACTTTTTCTACGATTAGCAGAAGTAGAAATTCATGTACTAAATTAAGATCAGTTATAGAGGAATCAAGAATCACTTTGGCAGCTGGGCGTCACACTGCTTGCCTCACGTGTCTGGAGGACCATTACTCTGCTACTATGCTGGTTCCTGCCCTACAAATCCTGCAGCCTGACAAAGCCCTCTGTCTCAGGCAAGCAAGGATAGTTCACCCTTCTTTTCAGGATCCCCCCTTTGTATTTTAAGTGGAGTGAGAACCAGGGATATGTGACATCCAGACTGGGTCCATTCAACCAAAGAAAGAGAAAATAATTGCCACAGTATTGAGTTCTGATTGGTGAGAATGAATTTTAACAAATTATTAAAAAAAATACAAAGGAATAAGACGAAATGTGAACAATGCCACAAAAGACCTCTGCATACCTACCAGCATGCTAGGACTAAATGAACAATAATAAATATTGACAAAAGTATGAGCAACTGGGCCTGGTAGCGCACGCCTTTAATCCCAGCACTCAGAAGGCAGAGGCAGGAGGATCACTGTGAGTTCAAGGACAGCCTAGTCTAAATAGTGAGTTCCAGGACAGCTTCTGGGGCTACAGGGAGACCCTGTCTCAAAAAGACAAAAGAAAGCATGAGAAATCTGAAACTCTCATACGTGTACACTTCTGGTGAGAGTGTAAACGGGCATAGTCATGTGGGGAGTGTGTTGGCACTTTTGTATAAAACTAAACACACATCTACCCTTTGGCTAACAGTTACACTATAGGAATTAACTCAAGAAATAAAATAGGTGACCATGAAAGACTGACTGTCCTACATGACAGCTTTAGGCAGAGCAGCCCCAAACTGTACAGTACCCAGCTTCAGGAAGGCTGCTAGAGCACCAATGGTGCTTACACAGTGGAGTTCTTATGAAAAGCACGATGGTACATGTCACATGCACAAATCCTGAAAACTTCACAATGAGCTAAGGGAGCTAGACACAGAAGGAGTTCATACTCTGCCATTTATATGAACACCAAAAGGACAACCTAATCAACTGGGATAGAAGTGAGATCAGTGGTCTCACAGGACTTGCAGGAGGAGAAAGGACCAGGAAGGAGCACAGGGAACTTGGGGAATGTTAGAAATAGCCTCTATTCTGCTCCGCTGATTGTTACAAGAGTAAATACATACATTGGAAGTCATCAAGGCACACACTGAAATAGGTACATCCTCTTGTGAGGAAATTGTATTACTAATAAAGAAGTTGACTTTCAAAACATCAGGGCAAGATCATTTATGATGTGATAAGCAATGTAGAAACAAGCACTTGATGAACCCATGGAGTGAACGAAGTCTTCCCCCAGGGCCTGGGTCGGAAAAGACAGAAGGAAATGGGCAGATAGAGAATAGGGGTGAGCGCAGGCCAGCCAGAGGACCACCAACTGGGCCAGACACTCAAGAAGTGGATGGTGGGCTCCAGGGACCGCACGAGAAGGTGAGGAAGATGGGAGCCGCCATGAAAGCCGAGAACTGAGAACTAGACTTGGGAGAGATTCGGCAAGGCTTGTGTCCTTCCAGGGATGGTGGTCTCTGTCTCTGACCTCATATTGCTCAACTGTGGCCTCTTGACTCGTGACAAGAGCAGCAGGATAGGGTGACCCAGTCACCCTAATATGTCACCAATCAGGATTTGATGGAGGTGATCCCTGGGGTGACCCTGTCTCTCACCTGCAGTCTGTTGTGTTTTATCAAGTGAGGAGCGGAAGAGGAGAGGGAGTTGGGGGCCAGGAGCTCCCAAGGGTGGGTGCCACCCTCCGAGTGGGATCTGCCCCTGCTGTGGGATCACAAAGTTTCAGGGACTCTGTTGTTAACGAGTTATTATTTTTTCCCCAGGGAAGAGTCTGTCTTGGCGACATCTGTGCTTCAGAAAAACAAATGCTCCAGCTATAGAATTGGGAGACGATAAGGGCAGGTGGACACTAGAGGGGGGACAAATGGCCTTCGGGGAATGACAGGGCTGTGGGTTAAAGCAGTGGAAACAGGACAGATACTGCAGGAAGCAAATCCAGCACTGCTTAATAATGTTTGGTTGGCGTAGCAGGACATTGGCATAAATGAGGACATGTTGACTTATTGAGAAATCAAACTCACGACAAAATCAAGTGGAGATGAGGTGTTGGGAAAGGTTCATGTTCAGTCCTACAGTGCTGCTTTCTGGCCTCCACGTGGCTCATTTGCATTCTCATTTGCATTATTTCTGGCATGTGGAAACAGAAATTCTATCAAGTGTCCTGCATTAGCTCTTCCCCTCTACACCTTGGAAAGAGAATCAGAGGGCAAATGTGAGGCTCACAAGGCAAGAAAGCCTCTTCCTGCCCTGAGTACATTGGCTTCTCTGTGCAGGTGCTTGGCTCCAAATGACCTTCCTGTCCGTGCTGCTTAGATCTGTCCCAAGGCCTCTTCAGAAACCCAGTTAAAAAGACCTAGGAAGATCCACACTCAGACAAGGGGCAGTGGATCCCAACAGCTAGAAACGACAATTCTACAGGACACTACAGCATGTGGCTGTCCCTCCAGAGCATGTATAATTAAACAAAGCCTTGCACACTGCAGTGGCACAATCACACACTCCCAGTTCAACTTTACTGGAAATCAGGCTGATGTCCAAATACCTCCAAAGCTGTTTCGCCATCAGTGGGAGACAGCCCTCCTCCTGGAACAGAGAAGCGATGGAAAACACTGAGATGGACCATGTACAACCTTGTCCTCATACTTAAAACGAAATTAAATTCTTTATGAGAGCAGTGGTACAGGAATCGGCAGAAACCAGTTCCAGCCAGCAGCATCTATGGAAATCTGGCATCTTGGGGTGGGGTGTGTATAGTGAAAGGGCATACAGAAATCTTACACCACGGAGAAAATTCCAGAAGGAATGGGGCTCTGGGGAGTCAGGAGCTGGGAAGTCAGGCTAGCTACCCCTAGCTCTCAATCCCAGGCCTGGAAGTACTTTTTCGCAAATTGGCTACAGTGGGACATGAGTCACAGTGTGGTTTGGCTTCTGAGAAGAGAGCAGCTCTCTGTCCTGTTGACTCAGGGTTGGCTCCTGCTGAGCAACCCTCAGCCATGGGCCCTGCCCCAGAGGAGGCTTTCCCATCTGGGGCTTCTTCTCCACAACCCAACCTCACACACCCAGCCCCAAACTGAGGGCTACAGCTACTGGAGAGGAGAAGGCTTCCTTACTGAGGGGGACCAGGTACTCTAGGGAACACAGCTCCACAGCTTGGCAGTGTCCCCAGCCAGCCAGACACCCTTGAAAAAAACCGGGTAGATGGCCCCTTTCTTAAGGCCTAACTCTCCCTACCAAATCTTGGATCAGCCCAGGGATAGACTTTCTGCTGCCGTGGTGACAGAAACTGGAGTACAAATTAAGAGGAGAAAAAGAAACCAGACTTCCTGCATAATAGTTCAGGTTTAGCTGTTGGAAAATAATAGCAGGTCTCTAATTGCCAGGAAGAGAAAGGGACATGAGATTTCCTAGCTATTCATTAATTGCTTATCATGCAATTAATTTTAAAAGGTGCACCAACTGTTTTCAAGGGCTGACTGTCTACCCAGGAGCCAGTGCTCTTTGGGGCAGCCAAGGAGATGGAACTTGGAATCAGCCTGTAAATTACAAGCCTCAGACCTGAGTCTGAGCAGTCACTTTCCTGAAATCTTGGGTAAGTTATTTAGCCCTTTTAGTGCCTTTATACATCTATAAAAATGGAGCGATGGCTTCAGATGGATGTAGAGGCCTGGGCTTCCTGGTACATTCATGTGCACCTACTGTGTGCAGGCATAGTTACAAGCAATTATGCTAAATTGATGAACAAAACTTGATGCCGATTCAAGGTCTTTTAGAGGAGAAAAGGCAAGCAACAACTCACAAGGAGGTATGTGGGCCATCATTTTAAGGTGCCACACACCCTCTGGCTACCTGCACCACCCTGAGAATCACACAAAAGTGTTGAAGACTAGGTGAAGGTGGAACAGGGACAACTTCAAAAGCAGGTGATCAAGGTCAACAAAGTGCTGAACTCCATTCTTGGGATTGTGGTTCCTTAACAGGTTACCAGCTTCTCCTCAGAGCAATAGGAAACAGACAAAACAGTAAAAGGAACATATGGATTTGGCCAGGTTTCAGCAGGATAAGCCACGTACTGCTGGGCCACACACCTGGGCACAGCTGGATGCACCTGTGATCAGCTCCACTTTCAACTGAGCTTGGATGAATGCCAGGCACTACAGAGGCACGGAGGCCCCAGAGATACTGACTCAGCTGGTGTTGGAGAGACTCTGCGGAGGGCCTCGAAAGTGCTCCTGACGGAGACTTAGGCACATGGACACAGCTGAGCATCAGTGCTGAAAAGCTGCCGGCAGGCAGACCGGCCCAGCCATCTTCAGATAGTGGCCGCACTGCATCCCAGTCTCCAGGATAGTCCTCCTGCCAAGGGCTTAACACGACTTCTCTCATTCCTCTCCTGCCGTGGTAGCTTTACCTGCATCTGCAGATTTAGCCAACCACAGGTCAAAATTATAAGGGAAAATTTGAGGCATCGTAACATTTCTGTGATGCCGGCCCTCAGGGGGGCAGAGGCAGAGGATCATGATTTAAGGCTAACCTGGATACATAGACCTTATTTCAAAAACTAAATTATAAGGGAAAATAATTATATATGTGCTGAATATGTGCAGACATTTTTCTTGTCATTATTTGCCAAACAAGATAGTACAGTAACTATTCACACCATGCTAGAGATTATAATGATGTAGAGGGGAATTAAAACAGACAGGAGGATGTGTCCTGACTCTGTCCTAATGCATCATTTTCTATAAAGGACGTGAATGAACATCCATGTATTTTTTTTTTTTTTTTTTTTTTTTGGTATCTGAGTTGGTCCTGGAAATGAGCACTCATGTGTCCTGTGGGGAGGCAACTACTCTCCTGTTACCTCCATCCACAGACAGGGAATGAAAACTTCAACCCTAGTCACCTCCTTGCCCCTGCCCACACAGTAACTACTGTTGCTAATGGACACATTAATTTATAGGACAAATTATGAGTCCTGCCTGAGAACTCAGAACAAGGTGCAGACTATTTGTAAAGAGCTATGTGAAAAATTGTTGCAAGTTTTCAAACTTTGATTGCTCAGGTCCTGATTCCTGGAAACTGCTCAGAGCTGCACATTCCTGAAAGACGGGTGTCATGGAGCTGTGATTGCTCCCAGGGATGAGTCAGGGGGGGGCACGAGGCACACACTCAGCCACATGAGGTGCAAGCACTGATAGCAGCGGTCTGCTCTCTGCATCCACAAAGCGAAGTCTAAGAGGAAGTCTCCATTTCCAGAGGGGAGCTTGCCAAGCTACAAAGGAACCATGAAATCTGGGAGGCCACACGGGGAAGGAAATGCCTTGAAAGACACCCCTGTTCTCACGCAATGGTGTACTAATTAAAAGACGTTGGCAGCAGCTCCAGAGTAACATCAAGTGGGCAAGTCCCAGAGCTGCCTGCTGGTTCTGGAGAAGGGCGGCCTCTGCAGAGGCTGGAGACCAAATGCCACATCTATCTGCAAGGCAAAAAATGCAGTCTGTTACTCTCTTTCCTAAATTATAAATTCCTACTCTGCCACTTAATAGCTGTGTAACCTTAGGCAAAGCACTAAACCTTTTTGAGCCTCAATAAATGAGAGCTAATGATATCATTGCTATTTTAAAAACTAGTTTCGGGCCGGGAGTGG
The DNA here is from genome assembly GCA_009823505.1 of Rhizomys pruinosus. NCBI lineage: Eukaryota > Metazoa > Chordata > Mammalia > Rodentia > Spalacidae > Rhizomys > Rhizomys pruinosus. Next base: position 2,447,299 of record VZQC01006244.1, on the reverse strand, counting down.
TGGTGCACGCCTTTAATCCTAGCACTTGGGAGACAGAGGCAGGTGGATCTTTGTGAGTTCAAGGCCAGCCTGGTCTACAGAGTGAATTCCAGGACAGCTGGGGCTACAGGGAGACCCTGTCTCAAAAAGAAAAAAAAAAAAAAAATTAAAAAAACAAACTAGTTTCGAGGGGCTGGAGAGATGGCTCAGTGGTTAAGAGCACTGGCTGTTCTTGTAGAAAATCCAGGTTTGGTTCCCAGCACCTGAATGGCAGCCAACAACTGTCTATAACACCAGGAGATCAGAGGCCCTCTTCTGGCCTCCATGGGCATTGAATACACATGGTACACTTACATAAATTCAGGCAAAACAGTGATACAGAAAAAAAATTTTTAAATAAATTAAAATAATTTCTAAGTGGTCGCCTCCATATAGGACCATTTAATGCCTATCCATTATCATACGGCACGAGGGTACAATTACAAACATGATAGACATTGTAAGTCAAGAAGTAGATTATACATGATATATTTAAATATGCATCAGATTCGATGTATATGATATACAATTGGACTTCTTCATCCACAGATTCTGCATCTGTAGATTCACTAATCTGAGACTTAAAAATATCCAGGGAGAGCACTGGGAATGGAGTTCAGTGCAGAGACCTTGCTCGGCATGCACGAGGCGCTGGATTCAATCCCGACACAAAAAGTAATTAACAGAAAGGGTACATCTTATCACATATGCGCAGAGGATTTTTATCTTGTCCATATCCCCTAAATAATACAACTGTTTGAGTACTGTTGCATTTTAGGTGTTACAAGGATCCTGAGTGATTGAAATGACATTGGAGGATGTATGTATTAATATGTAGGTTCTATGCAGTTAGGGCACCATTTTATGGAAGGATCCTGAGTGTGTATAGACTTGGGTATTCTGAGGATAGAATTAGAAATAAACATCAGATATGGAGAGTGACTGAGTATATACAACATGGGCCCTCTATTACAAGAAAGAGGTCAGCCTTCCTGACAATCTCCTCAGACAGCTGACCCGAAGTGAGACGACAGAATCACCACTCTCTAGACTGGCAGTTGCATCCAGGGAAGTCTCCTAGGCAGGGAGGTTCCCTTGGGGACTCGGACAAGAGCAAGACAAGTCCTTTGGAAAGAGAAATGGGTGTTAGCTGAGTATGTGGAACAGGGATGGACAGGGACACTTCAATTTGGGTTGTGGCTAGCAGTGCTGAGTGTCCTCAGCCATGGAAAAATAGTGGACTGATGGTCGTATGTTAGCCTCGAGTCTCTGCTTGCTGAGCACTGAGGCAGCACGAGTGGCATGAATGGACATGCAGTGGGCGGAGTGACCAGGGAGCAACCCCAGTGTGATCCCTGGAGCATAACTCATGAATACTTGTCAAAGTACCTCAGCCCAGTCATTCCCAGCATTTGTTAAAAATAAAACAAGTGAATACAATATCCATGTTTCTGTCCCATGTGTATGAAGGGATTCTGCACAGGCTTCAGTAACTTTCTGATTGAGGATGGGAGCAAGGAACGTTCATGGGCATCTATTGCCTCTACAGAGGTTTGTTTATCCACTCTCCAGGCACTCTTGTAGCACTGAGCATGTGCTGTCAAGTACAAGCACCTTGAGGAGAGATATCAGGCCCTGGCCTTCTGTTAACTCTGAAATCTACCTACTTAGCACATGAGCAGGAAGTTAAAGAACAGCCTGCCGTGATGATGCACACCTTTAGTCCCAGCACTTGGGAGGCAGAAGTAGGTGGATCTCTATGAGTTTAAAGCCAGCCTGGTCTACATATCGAGTTCCAGGACAACTGGGGCTACAGAGAGACCCTGACTCCCCCCCCCACACACACACACAAAAGAAGTTAAAGAAGGGAGTTTGGTGACCTCTGAGGGGAAGGGGAGGTCTTTGGCAGCAGCCCTAGACCACACACACACACACACACACACACACACACACAGAGTGTCTTAGAGTTCACCACTCTAGGGGCTTTCAGACTTTTCTCTGAGGAACTCTGGGCTTCCACGGTGTGCTCTACAGTGCTCAAAGGACCTGTGCCCCTGACCTCAACTGAAGCAACTTTGCCTTTCCTTTGTTATATTTTGAGGTGATACATAAATTTCTTCTGAACAAACAGCTCCAAATTCCAGATCTTTAAACAATCGGAATTATTTATTTTCCCCAACTATTTTTATATCTGCAAAAACCTGAAGTGCCCATGAAAACACAGAAACACAGGAAAATTAGGCCCCAATCCTACTTCCCATGCTGTCCAATCATCTTCCACCTTGCTGCAATGCAGCTGGGTAGGTTTAATTCCCAGGAGGTGGGGGGGGGGGGGGGGGAATTCCCAATGGACACATCACACCAGGTAAGGATTCTATTGACTTCTGCATCACTGTGATTATAATTCCTGACAGAAACAACCAATGAGAAGAATCTTTTGGCTCATGGCTTCAGAGGATTCCAGTCTGTCATGTTCAGAAGGCCTGGTGACACAGCTCAGTATACATGGTGACAGACCAAGAAACAGAGAGTGGCCAGAATTTGGAGGCAGTATACCCTTCCTTAGTGACCTAGTTCCACCAACCAGGCCCCATTTACCAAAGTTTCCACAGCCTAGTAAAATAATACCATCAGTTAAGGAACAAGTGTTCGAAATGTGAGTCTAATTGGATTATTTCAGATTTAAACCACAACATTTTTATAACAGTGAACTCAAAAGTAAGGGAATGTCAAGGAGAGCACATATCGCTGCCAAGATCCTCTGAGATGGCACCATTTGTTCCTACCGCTGTTTACCATGCTTCACTTCTGGTCCTTTGATTTTCTTTTTTAATTTTTATTTTATGTGCATGAGTGTTTGGCCTGCATATAAGTGTATCTGTGTCATGCAATGCCTGTAGAGACCAGAAGAAAGCATCGGGTCACCTGGGACTGGAGCCAGAGATGGTTGTTGGCCACCATGTGAGTGCTGGGAACCAAACCTGGTCCTCTCTGCAAGAGGAGCCACTGCTCTTAACCACCGAGCCATCTCTCTAGCTCAGTCTTTGATTTTTAATGCCCTCACTGGTTCTTTGTTCTAAATCCCTGTCTATATCTTCAACGAAAAAGAGAGGTCTCAGGCCAATTCCCTAGTGACAATTATTTAACTCTGTAGCCACATATAGCCAGTCTCCACAACAAGGCAAAGGCTCTTTGAGGCTCCCTGGAGGTAGAGAGGGGGATTTAGGATCCCCCATTCTTCTTTTAACCCAACCCCACAGAGGACAAGTGTACTCTGACTACAGGGCAATGCCTTAGAATCCAATCATCCTGGGTGTTAAAGCAATTCTCCTGCTTCTCCCTTACAGTTGGAGAGACTGTAAGGTTAAGGATGGGGTAGGGAGTAAAAGAGAGATGGAAAAAGAATAGTAAAGCCTTGAAGCATGGAGGGAAGGAAATGTTACTTGTTTCTTGAATGTTTTATTTAGCAGAAGCTTTTCACTCCTTTTAACTCATTTAACTCCTTCAATGATCAGAATCAGAATCATATAATTAAGATGCTAATTGGCCTTATTCTATAATTAGACACTAGTATGTGCATAAAATAGAGTGAGTTCCAATGAGTCAGTCAGAGGAGGTTGAATTTATATACATAGAAAACCTGAAGAAAGAAGGGCAAAAAGGTAGGTTGGCTTTTGCAAAGCTTCTTTCTTTGTAAGGCCAGAACTGCAAAATGGAAACTAATACAGAAATTGGTCGGCATCCAATCATTTCAGGTTATTTTCTGTGAGGATTAAAGAATGTAGAGATTAAGGCAGAAAATATTTCGTTATCATGCCAAGTGAAGCCAGACTATCTGGAAAACATGCCTTTTTTCATTGATTTCTCTTGGCTCTTAGATTAGAAACAGCTTAGTTGCAGTTTAGTGATGTCGAACTTCAACATGGATGACTCCATTTTGATTTTCAGTCTGGTCCATTGAGCCAATGTAAGAGCCTAGTCAACATGGTAGATTTCTGTGGTTTTCATTTTTAAATATTACAATAAAACCGTATAACGTGGGTATGGTAAACCATTTTATGAAAGTGTAAAGTGATACCCAAAGATTAAAGACTGATTCTAGTCACACAGCTATTAAATGACTCTTCTGGTATTCTGACTTGTTTTTTCTGGCTTTTCTACACTTTTGTGATACATCAAGACTCAGGCTTGGACACATACCCATAATATTCTCTTCCCAATGTGTGTGAGAACAGGACGGTCAGCCAAGTTCAGTCTCAGCTAGTGCAGCGTTGCTTCTGGTCAGAATGCCACCACCGGAGCAGCTCCCTTCTTCTCCAGCATGGCCCATCAGATGTGACCACAGGGTAAGGAAATGGAAGGCATGGGGAAAAAACTAACTCCCCTCCCCCATCCCAAGCCCTGTCCGTCGGGAGGGGGGGCTCAAAGTAGAATTGGCCCTAGAAAGAAAAAAAAAATCAATCCTTCAGTTGTTTCCTATGGAGCTCTAAAATTTTTATGAATAAGTCTGTTTATAAGCAGGCCAACATAGGTAGACAAGGACAGTTTGGAATGAGAAATCCGAATATCATTACCATCTTTGACTATTTGTTGTCAGATGAGGTGGCAACCTTAATCCCACAATGGGAGGTAAAAAGTCATATCATTCCTGCTGGACACCCCTGTGGTCCTGTGAGACTGACTGGTAGAAAGGCTGATGGTGAGAGAGGCTCCCTCTGTTCCATACTATTCTCTCCCTTAATGCTCAAAGTCATCTCTTTTGGGCAATTACAACCTACCACTGGACTCACAGACTAGGAGTAGAAGGCTTTGTAAAGTACATTTGGGGCAATAGAGTACGGCTCATCAGAAAGAGATCCAAAGTCTGAAATTAAAACTCAGAAGCCTGAGAACACAGACTGGACACATCAACAGGCCTGAAACAGGCTCTGGTACCTTCTGCCTGTGGTCCCCAGCCCACCCAAAGAGAAAATGCCCAGAAAGAAAGTTTGATGTAAACTAATACAATAGAACTGTGTTAGACTCTGAGTTGTGGAACATGGCTATGGCTGTTTCTGGGGGATCATCACACAAGAAGTAATGGGGAAGTTACCTGTAGCCAGAAAGCAGGACCCTGTGTCCATATCACAGTCCTCAGCACAACTATTTACAGGCTGGCATTACCAACTGTTCCCCACCAAGCTTCCAGTAAATGCTGCCCAGAGGGAGATAGAAAGGTCTTGTAGTTACAAGGAAGAGAACTTCAAAGGCCTTTTTGGAAGGGAGAGCTGATGATGATTAGAAGAGAGGTCAATGTCACTTGAAAGGGGGTCAAAGGATATTTGAAAACACAGGAGGGACTATTTGTTCCCAAAGGACACAGAAGTGTATGATCTGGGATCTAAAGAGAGATTCTGAACTCTGTTAAGGGGAGGAAAGCCCTCAGATCTTTGTTTTAGTTGAGTTCTAAACTTGATGGTGTGTGAGGTGAATTCTGTTAATAAAAGAACGCTGCTTTCCTAAGGACAAGAAAACAAACCCACAACTGAAGCTGAGTGCAGGGGTGCTTGAGATTGTGCTGTTTCTCGAAGTCATGGTCCTGGGTGGATTCCAGCTAGTTTGGGACAATTAGTGACACAAAGTACACCTTCATTTCTCTACCACAATTCGAGGCTGTCCCCCGTCGAAGGGAGAAAGTGCATATGGACACATATTAAGCCTTTCAGTAAGAAAGATATGTTATTACTCATTTTTCTACCAATCATCTTTTTTTTTCTTGTCTTTAAAAGAAAAATCTCACAAAGAAGGGGATTCCACCCACTGCTCACTCATGAAACTCTCCCAGGCAGCACAGTCCTGAGAAAGGGAGGGTAACTTGTTTCGGTTCTTAGGGGCTTTCCTTAGCAGGATGGGACATGGTCCCTGTAACACTGCCCCCTCGTTTCTGAAGAGGAAAAACAAGCACCTCCTTCCACAGTTTCCAGACTGGACAAAGCTTCATCAGAAGCGTCAAAGAAAGCTAAGTTGTTAGATCCAATCAGATACCAGCCCTCGACCCACGAGAAACAGCAGCAGGGGCTTCGGGTTCTTTCGAGAATGAGTTCAATGATTTTCATTTCAACTTAGTTTTATACATTGAGATCTATCTTCATGGAAGAGGCCTAAATCGTCCTTGTAGCTTATGGCTCCATCCCAAAAATTCAAGCACAGGATGATGAAAGCGAGGCCAGCTTCCCTGTGTGGCAGCCTTCCGGAATAATCCAGAACGTCCATTCTTTATACTATTTTCTGAGGTGAGAAAATTGTGATACAGAGACATACTTACATGTTGCTGAAATTGTAGAGTGGATGAGAACATGTCATCTCAGCCTCTTCAACCCAATGAGACCTATGGGTGCTGCCCAGAGAGGAACAGAGAATACAGGCTGAGTAAAGTCACGTTCTTCCCTTGGTTCTTTCAGCCAGAAGAACTAGGAAGGATTTTCTTTCTATTGTGGGTTGCTGTGTTAATAGAAGACAAGGCTTGAGCTGCTATGACCAATGTGGTTAACAAATGAAGAGAGCCTGCTGAAACAAACACCAACACATGACCTCTAATGACCCTGGATCCAGACATTCTTAAAGTCCTTTTGTTCCATTTAGGAATTTCTGACCTGAGTTGAGATTAGTTGTCATTTGACAAATAAAATTTTTTTATTAATACAGGCATTTACCTATAAGATGTAGAGTTGTATATAAATTTTTTTACATTTTTCTTCTTCATATTTTTCTGAGTGTAATATGTGCCATTTCCCCTCCATGTGACCATAGTGGTTTCTACAGGTTGTCAGTGGGCCTCGAAGTTTCATGTGTTGAAAGAATGGGCCCAGGTGGTGGTTCCAGGGTTATGTGGAAACTTTAGAAGGCCTGGTGGGAAATCTTTAAGGACTAAGTAATTCTCCTTTGTAGTTTTTGTAAGAGTGTTGACATAGGAGCCTGAGCCTGTCCCTGTTCAGCTCTCTGGCCTCTCAGTAGGGATGTAATTGCTCACTTCCCTGTCTTTCCACCTTTGCCACCCAACAGGATGGAACAAGGCTGTGTTAGAAGTCCTTGTCAGAGCCCACACCATGTGTTTGGGCTTTCAGCCTCTAACCGTTAATGGACTGTGTTGACAAAAACTGTAAGCCAAAGTAGACCTTTCCTTAAGCTGCTTCCATCAGGTATTTTTATCACAGCAACAAAAAAAGTAACTAATACAGTGTTCCACAGGAAGGAAAGCAAAGTGCTGTATGCGGTGGCTCTCCTTGTCCAGCACCAAGGAGAAAGAAGTGAAACTCCAGTCTCCGAGAGGTGTGGCTTCATGTAGCAGCTAGTACGATGGAGATAAATAGACTTCTTTTCTTTATAAGGTTAGCTTTCTTCTGGTATTTCATTGTAGTGACGAAAAGCAGACTGGTACAAAGGCTGTCTTGAATGCACCCAGGGGATGGTAGCAGGGCTACCTCTCAGCAAATGAGCCCAGACCATCTACTCTGTAAACTTCCTTCTGGGAGCTCTTTCTATTAGCTAAACTCTTGTAAGTAGCCATAATATCATAATTTGAGAGGACTGACTAAAAATAGGAACCAAGGACCCTATCAAAGCCTCAGGTAGAAAATGAAAGTGGTTAGAACTGGAAAATCCAACTGGCCAACAGGAAGTTATGCCTGTGTGATTTAAAGGTTAAATGTCTCCTGCAGGCTCACGTGTTTGAACACTTGTTTCACGGCTGCTGGTGCTGTTTTAGAAGATTATGAAACCTTTAGGAGGTCAACCTTCCCAGGAGGAAGTGAGTTAGTAAGGTGAGCTTTGAGGTTTTATAGCCTGACCCCACTTCTTGTCTATCCTCTGCTTCCCAATTGCATATGTAACTTGACCACCTGCTGCATGTTGCTGCTACCATACCTTCCCACTGTTAATGGACTGTGTTAACAAAAACTGTAAGCCAAAGTAGACCTTTCCTTAAGCTGCTTCCATCAGGTATTTTTGTCACAGCAACAAAAAAAGTAACTAATACAGTGTTCCACAGGAAGGAAAGCAAAGTGCTGTATGCGGTGGCTCTCCTTGTCCAGCATCAAGGAGAAAGAAGTGAAACTCCAGTCTCCAAGAGGTGTGGCCTCATGTAGCAGCTAGTATGATGGAGCAGAGTAAGAAGGCAGGAAGGATCCTGACAGTTTGGGTCTGTGTATGAGATCCACAGACATAAGAGTCGAAGGAGCTTTCCTCACCTTGTCCTTCAAAGTTCCCCAGAAGAGTCTCACCAAGCTGTAGTATATCATATTCAGATGTTTCTTCATTAAATAAGAGAGTGTAGACCAAGTCTGAGAGGCAGCTCTGAGGCCTCATGGCAATAGTCTGCACATGTCCCTGTAAATTCAGAACCCAAATGCTGTTAGGTCTTCTTGTCCTTTTCACAGTCTACAGATAAGTGGATGAATGTGTAACCACATTTGAAGCTACACCACACTATGTGACTTGTAGGCCTGGATGAGAGGGCCTTGAGGGTGGTTTGTGGCTGTCTACGACCTTACACACTGCAGCTTCAATTGGCCATGAAGTTTCCACTCATTCTGATAAACACACTAGTTCCCCTCTTTTGTCTTAAATGTATTATTTCAATAAATTATTCATTCTCCCTTGAAATATATCTTTTTAGAAAACTAGAACATTTTTTAAAAAGTGTTCCTGGGGCTGGAGAGGTAGCTCAGTGGTTGATCCCTGACTGCTCTTGCAGAGGACCCGGGTTCAATTCCCAGCACCCACATGATGGCTAAGAACCGTCTTTAACTCCAGTTCCAGGGGTATCCAAAGCCCTCTTCTACCTCTGTGGCATTGCACGACAGAGGTGCACCAACCTACATGTAGACGGTATACTCATAAAAAAATTGTTCCTGAATAACAATTATTCTGGACAAATTGACTTAATATAAATATGAACTAATGGGATAAGCAGGGAAAAGCCTTGAAAACTACCTCCACTGGAAGGAGGAGGAGCAAGGTGAGCATTCAGGTATTGCTCTTGTTTCTTCATCTACTTCAAAGAGTGGAGAAAGCTAATGGCATCACAAGTCCAGCTCATGGCTGCACACGTGTGTGCATGTGTACAAATACATTCAAACATGTCTTCTCAGTCAGGTGCTATACATTTGACCTGCTGTTCATAACAACTTCCCAGAGCCTGTATCACAAAAGACCCATTGGAAAAGCTAATAACCACCCAGGAGATGGCAGCATGTGTAAATGATAGCAAAGGCACATGCCCTGGAGCTCTACAGTTCCAAGTCAGCTCGATAGAAAAAGCTGCCATCACCCTGAGCTCTAGAACCCTTGTCTTTCTCATTCAATGTCACTTCCAACCACAGGACCCCACCTTTACATAGCCTCACTGTCCGTTATCCCCTAGTGTGCAGCCCCTCTCTCTAGTGACCATGCACACTATGTATGTGGATGCTTGGCTTCAAATGTAGTATTCTGAGCATTCTAGGGACTGCATGGGTTCTAATGCTTCTCTTAGTCAAGCCACTGAATGTCACCAGAGGGCCATCCATTCTTTCCTAATCTTTCTGGACTCTTCTCGTCTCTCCAATTATTCTTCTCATTATTGTCCCTCTGCCTACTCCTAGCAGCCACTCTGCATTCTAAAAGAGCTGGCTTTGATTGTTCTCTGTAATAGGAAACTGGATATACAAGTATGTTCTTTGTAGAGGACCAGAGGACTAGTCTTTTTTTGAAGAGACCCAAGAATCAAGAATAAAGCAAACATCAAAGAGCAGCCATAGCCTTCTGAGCATTTCCCACTGAGGGCAGGTTGGAACATAGGAAACAGAAAAGGAGAGAGTTACACAACAGAAGAAAGATTCCCAGGAACCACATAGGACATTCAGCCCCCAAAAAGCTGCCTCTTAATCTTATCTACTTCACAGGCACTTTATAGGACGTTTTTTAATTATTAAATTTTTGTGAGTTTTATATATTTTCATCATATTTAGATTCCCTCCAGTATCTGTACCCCACTTGCTAATTTCCCACCAAATTTATGTGTATATATACGTGTGCACACACATGTATGCACGCATGTCTGTGTGCCTATAGAATCAGGTTGATTCAAGGGGCTGGAGAGATGGCCTAGCGGTTAAGAGTGCCAACTGCTCTTGCAGAGAACCTGGGTTTGATCCCCAGTGTCCACATGGCAGCTGAGAACCGTCTTTAACTCCAGTTCCAGGAAAATCGACACCCTCTTCTGACCTCTGAGGCATTGCACAACACAGGTTCACAAACCTACATGCAGACAGTACATTCATACACATAAAAAATAAATAAAATTTTAAAAAAGAATCAGATTGATTCCTAAAATGCCCTTAATCCGCTGGAGCCTGGACCATTAAGAGTCTGACCCTTATATAAGACTTACTTTCCCCTTCACAGCAGTCATCAGTCACCAATAGTCCCTCAGGTAGGGTTGGGGTTTCATACCCACTTCTCCTCACCTCTGCTTGGGATTTTGTCTAACTTGAGCTTATGTGGGACTTGTGCATGCTGTCACCATTGCTGTGAGTTCATATGAGTAACTGACCAGCTCTCTGGAAAACTGTTTCCTCGTGGTCATCCATCTCCTCTGGCTCTCAATGTTTCCACCCCCTTTTCCACAGTGATCCCTGAGCTTTTGCTGTTGTTTTTTGCTAGATGCTGTAAGCATAGCTTAGTGAACTGCTGTTGTAGGAGCCTGGTGGACAGTATTGCTGATAGTAAAACAGAATCTGGAGAACCACCTCATGAGGTTTCAGAGGAGAACAAGGTCTCTATTAGCAACCAAGCTAGAGACCATCAATGCAATATTTTGGCAAAGGATCTGGCTGTCTTCTACTCATGTCCTAAGAACTTGCTGAAGGGTAAATTTAAAAGTATTGGACTATGTTCTTCAGAGGAGGAAATTTCAAGGCAACATAACATTGTGTCTGTGAATTGGTTGTTACCGATAACTCTTGTGTATGTCTACAATGAAAAAGACCAAGTACAGTAGAAAGAAATAAAAAGGTACAGTCTGGAGAGAAAAGGAGCACTAGGAACTTCATGTTATAGCTACAGCGTGTATTGAAAGAGAGGCTGCAATTGTTAAGAAGATTAGTGCCATTGAGGAGAGTCTTTCTGCTGAACAATGGGAAGGACAAGACCCCACCCAACTAACCTTTGAACTGGTAAAAGGAAAAAGACTAAGGGGTTGCTTGCTCCTAGAAAGCAATTGTTTTAACATACAAAAGTCGCTGCAAATGTGGCTGAAGGGAACCAGGATCCCAAGCTAGCAGCTGAATTTAGCTGAGTCATTCATGTGGTCTTGGCTTTGGAGCATGAAAAATGCAACAGTGAGATTTTTGTGGATATTTTCCTTGTGATTTTAGAGAGCTGCTGAGGCCAGGCACTATGTAGCAGGAGAGTCTCTGGAAGGCCTGAGAGGGCAAGGAGTGTTGAGGGGCCATGCACTGTGTAAAGCTGTGAAGGTGAAGCCTGGGTTGCAATAAAGACTCCAAGATGTTGGAGATGCAAGAACCATGAGACATCTGGCAAGGAGAGTTGTACACAAGGAGTGTGACTATACTGAGAGAGTGAGAGTGAGAGTTAGAGTGAGAGATTGAATGGTAGCTAGCAGGAAACCAAGAAGAGCTGAGCCATCTAAGCCCTTTGAAACTGAAGTCCCAGACAGGAGACTTGGAGATACAAAATTAGGTGTTTGCTGGGTCTCGGTTTCAGAATGGTCCAGTATCAGCCTGCTGTGTCCCCACCGTTCCCTTCTGGAATGGGAATACATATTCTGTGCCATGGTGTGTCAGAAATATGTACTATTGCTTTTGGCTTTAAGGCAGTCACAGCTAAGAGACTTTGGACATTAGACTTTTGAATAGTGTTTAGACTGTTAAAAACTATGGGGACTTTTAAAGTTGAACTAAATGCATATTGTATCATGAGATGGACACAAGCTTATGAAGGCCAGGAAATAGAATGAGGGGGGGTTGAAGAGGAAATATTTTCCATGAGCTCAAGTATTTGAACATTTGATCCCCGACTGATGACATTTTCTTGGAGAAGTTATGCAACCTTTCAGAGGTATATGCTTGCTCAAGGTGTATCTCTACTAGTTTGTCATAACATTATGTCTAACCACAGTATTTATTTTATGGGAGTGCATCTTAGTATTTCTTATACAAGGCTGCTTGAGCTTTTGTCCAAGCCTTTTCTAAAATATTACACAGTAGTTAAAAGTATCAGGCTGGTGTAACTTAGCCTTTCTGGATGCTTAACCACGATACTTAATGCCATACCAATTCGGTCAAGGGTCTTAAGGGATAACTTTGTTCCTTGCCCTCAAAGGTCAACCGAGTTCCAGGGGAATATGCATGGGGGCATCTCTTGAAATGTCCTGCAAATGTGAGTCACCAGTTTTCCTGTGCAGGGAGGTCTTCGAGATCCACTAATGGGACTTCAGCCAGTGTTCAGTCTATAAAGAGGAAAGTCTGCTCATGCTTCAAAAGGGAAGCCTGGTCTAGCAAGACCTGGCTTTGTCCTCAAGTAGATGGAACTGGTAAATGAAAAGTCAAAAGGAGTCAGGGGCTCCCTCCCCCTCAAAAAAAGTCCTGAGTGACCCTTGAGGACCAGATTCTCAACTGACCTTGAAAAAACAAAAACCTTGGTTAATCTGGGCTAACTATGTGGCCTTAAACATCCAAAAGGAAAGTATAACCAAAATAAATAAATAGTAAGGCCTGAGAAATTGTACTTCAGGTATAAAACTTGAGATCTTAGTAAAAAGCCGAAAAGTGAAAAAAAAAGAGCACAGTTGTTTTGCTTGTCTTACTGGCAAGTGCAGCTACCCTGTGGCTGCCACTGCTTTTGCTGTCCTTCAAAGACATGAGATACAGCTTTCCAATCTTCCAATATGGACTGGACTGATGTCTCTCCAAGAATCCTCCAAACCTTCAGTGCCAAATGGCGACTGCTAAGAAATCCAACTTGTGGACTAATAAACTACTGGGGTTTCAGTCCCTTCAGAGTATAAACTGCCACTGTTGGACTACCCAGGCCGTATCACAGAGGCCAGTACAGGAAGATCAAGATAGGACGTGGTGCTTACTGGACCTCATTTGGTGACCATGAGAAGGGAAAACCCCAGTGTGGAGCACAGGGGCAGAACTGATGGTGGTTTGGGCTTGCCAAGGAGGAGACTTCAAACATGACATCTTTCAGCCTAATAAAGAAAAAAATCATAAGCTGAAGATGCTAAAACCTATGATATATGTGGCATGCATATACACATATTTTGGAGTGATGCATATTGGAAGGAATAACAACAACAAGACTGGGTACATTCATAATTCTTTTATAACATTCACTAGAGGCCAGCACTTGATTAGGACTTTATGTCTTTGACCCATCTGCAATGGTCATATTGGATTCTTTTCACCCATGTGAGGACTGTACTATCCATGATTGAGGGAAAGACACTAACATAAGAGTCAAGCAAATCAAATTTCAGTATTCACACTATGAAAATGGTGGCTTGGTCTCACTCTCTTCTCACTCCATCCTCACCATGAATGCAATAACTACTTGTAGTGAAAGGGAAAGCTTTAAAACTCTTCTTAATTGTCTCTTATTCTTATAAAATGTATTAGTCACCTTTATATCACCATAAAAATACCTGTGGTTACAACCTTAGAAGGAGGAGAGGTGTATGATCAGAAATTTCAGCCTATGATGACTTGGATCCACCACTTTGGGTTTCTGTGAGCACAGTGCATCATGTGCAACACAGTGCAACAAGGGGCAGGGAAAAAAAATCTGCTCACCTTGTGACAGCCAGGAAGCAGAGAGAGAACAGAAAGAGAACAGAGTACCAGTAATCTCTCCAGCAGCATAACCCAATGATCTAACTTCCTCCAAATGGGCCCCATTTCCGCCACCTCTGATAGTGCTACAGACTGATAATAAATTCTTTAACATTTAAGGCTTCTAATAACATTTAAGATCTAAACCATATCACTCAGTAATTCTTCCCAGCATTCCAGTGTCACTGGGATTTCAGAGATAAGTAGATAAAGAACTTAGGTTACTAAGATGTTAGACAAAACCCTGTTTAATATCTGGATTGTGTGTGTGTATTACATGATACATGCACATGTGTGTATAAGTGCACATACATATCCAAAGTCAACATCAGTTGTCTTTCCTCAATCACACTCCATCTTTATTTTTGAGACAGTCTCTCAATGAACCTGACCATCATCAACCGGTTTAGTTTGGTGGCCAATGAGCTTTGAGGATCCACATATCTCCAAACCTCCCTGCCCTCAAGGCCAGGCTTATAAACAGGTGTTGCCACATCTGGCTTATTGATTGGGTTCTGGGGATCTGAACTCAGGTCCTTGTCCCTGTACAGCAGGCACTGTACTGACTGAATTACCTCTCTAGACCTCAGTGTCTGTTTTCAGAAATAAAGTTTAACTGAGAAACAGTCATACACCTTCATTTACATAATAGGTATGGCTGCTTTATGCTACTTATATTTATATGTATTCTATTTCTACTCGAACTGAGTAATTGCAGTAGAGACCATGTGGCCAGCAAAGACTGAGATATTTACTGTCCGACCCTCTGTGCCAAGTTGCCAAGTTGATGATGGGGGTTACTCATCCTCCAACGGTTTCCCTCACAGTATCTTATTCAGTCCTCTCTCATAACTTTGAAGATATCCGGTAAAATCCTACCAGTTGTGTAGATAAGGAAATGGAAACAGATAAAGGTTAAGGAAACTTCTCCAACATCAACAATGCAATGGGGCTAAGACTTTGCTCAAAGCAGTCTGTGTCCAAGAATCACACTTGTAGTATTGCCTAAGCATGCCATGGTGTTCATTTCCTGCTCCCTAAGCTCTGCTTACATACCTCAGTAACCCCATAGCTATGCCACAAGTCCTTGGGAAGAGATAACCACATTTGACAATTTGCTATCCTGGAATTCAATAGCCTCTTCAGTTGAATACAATGAGCTGATGGTGAGCTGAACATTTCTGAGCATCAACCAAGCCAAACTTCTGCCCTCAAAATGCCTTGCATCTAGACCCCAGAGGGTTTAGTCACACCAAGGCTAAGTCTCTGAGTGAGCCACACTGGCCAGGACCCTATGCTCTGACTCGCTTTTCCTGGATTCTTCAAGCCACCATCCCAGAAAGACACCACAGCCATGGTAAGACAACTCTCCCAGCACTAACCCAATCTGATCTGCTTGCCCCAGCTAGATGCTAACAAGTTGCAGTACATTCAGTTCCTCATGAGAAGAGAAATGACAAACAGATTAAGCTTCTCAGCTTTGGTAGCTTGTGAATCTTTCCATCCAGCAGTGTTTTCTGAAGAATGCAAACTAAGCAGCCATCCACAATAGATTTCAAAGCACTGGTGGGTACCAATGTCCAGCAAGAGGAGGGCTTCCATTTGATAGAAGATTCCAGAAGTCTTCCTGACTCCTGATCAAATATGTTGCTGATTTCCTTCTACTGTTTGCCTTAATCTTGGGTTTTGGCTTGACTTCAGTATAACATCAGCTGTCAGTCTGCAAAGGAAGCTGACACATAAATTCCATTCAGGAATGAGATTTATGTGAGTGAAAGGAACTCAAAACCATGAAGGGGTCAGGAAAAGGGAAGGAGACCATTAAACAAAACAATACACTATATAGATAGATCTAAACATGTTGGGGCCTTAAAAAGAAGGAGAGGCAACCCTTTAAAGCCTGGAGAGGAGCCTCTTTAAGAGTGAGAATAAGGGGTTGGAGAGATGCCTCTGCTGGTAAGAGTATTGGCTGCTCTTGCAAAAGACCTAGGTTTGGTTCCCAGCACCCACATGGTAGCTAACTCCAGTTCCAGGAGATCCAACACCCTCTTCTGGCCTCCACAGGCATTGCATGCCACAGCTGCACTTACATGCAAGCAAAACACTCATATACATAAAATAAAAAATAAGCAAATCACCCCCTGGCTCTTACACTCTTTCTTTCCCTTTTTTCTACAATGGATTTTAAGAACCAGGGGTGATGCATGACCATAAGGAAACAGTCCTCCAGACTCCTGGGAACTTGCTCATATGAACTTAAAGCAATGGTGACAACATTCACGAGACCCATGCAAACTCAATCAGACAAAAACCAGCATAGAACTGAGGAAATGGGCAGGAGGCCCCGAGGAACTATAGGCAGCCGATCACCGTTGGTGAGGGAGAGTTGATCTTCTTTAAGAAAGTGATGCTAGGCAGGCTGAACAGGCTCCTGTGGATGAGCTCACACCAAGGGATATCTGGGTACACAAACTTGACTTAATGTATATAACAATACATGAAATCCTATAGGGAGTACAGATAAGAGAGGAGATTTAAATATGATTAAGATCTAATACATGAAATGCACAAAAATTCAATAAAACATGCATTAAAAATCAATCAGTCATCATTTTTTGAATGTTACTGATGGGATCTGTGACTAGCAGAGGAGCCATAAGCTTTTTAAGAAAGCTACTGGGCCATAAAACACCCCAACTAAATGGTATGAGATTGACAACCTGTTCTCACTAAGCCTTATCAGGCAAGTCATTTACACCAGTTTCAGGAAGGCTTTGGGGTACCAGCTTGCTGGGCCAGGGAAGTTACCATCACACTTGGTCTCCCCAAAGATGACTATACTAAATGCCCTTTCCTGTGTCCTTTAAGAAATAATCACAACTGAGATATCAATATGCATGTGTCCAAACTTCTCTGCTTTAACACGTTTCATGTTGGTTCTTTTCCTGATCACCTCTGCTTGTAAAACTTGACACAAATGCCTTGGTGAGCCTATAGGATAGTCCACAGACACTTTGTACATTCACTCAAATCCCAAGCCTCTTACTGAGCACTGCAGACTGTCCACATTCACTCCTACACACCTGTTCAGACATGACACATGTTGCCCACTTAAAATTGGGCTAAATGGGCTAAAGTTCTGAGATTTTGACCCCCAGAAGTCATAAGAGAACTTAGTAATAATGCTAAAAGAAAGTTGATCCTGGCATCTCTTATCAAGTTAAAGAAATTATTTTTGCTTGAACATCACTCAGAAAATAATTTATCTTGCCAAGAAGAAATGAACACAATATTCTTTTGACTGCAGAAAACCCACAGAAGGAGCTAGAGAGATAGCTCAGTGATTAAGAGCACTGGCTGCTCTTACAGAGGACCCAGGTTCAGTTCCCAGCACCACATGCAACTGTGTCTAACTCCATTTCTAGGGCCCCTGATGTCTTCTTCTGACCTCTGTGGGCATTGCATGTCACAGGTGCCCTCGTGTACATGCAGACAATACACTTATACACACAAAATAAAATTAAGTTAAAATAATAAATAAAATATTTTTAAAAGAAATCCACAGAAACAAGACCTGCAGTCCCAGAAGACAGCACCCCAATTGCCAGCAGCTTCCTGACCACATTGTCAGAGCATCAGTCAGACCTAGGCCAACCTGGCCAAGGCTTTTTGGCTATGTGATTGGCAAACCTCCATGCTAGGGACTAACACTGCCTTATTCAATTATTCCCTGGGTGATAACTGTCAACAGAGTTGCCTTAAGTCTGTCTCATTCTTTTACTGTTCGATATTAGTGAGAGCTCTCCTTTGGAAACTCACTTTACTCAACTTAAGAAGCAGAACTGAGCTGGGCATAGTAGCTTATGCTGCAATTCTAGCACTTTGGAGACTGAGTCAGGAGTCGCTACAGGGCTAAGAACAGCCTGGGCTACACAGTGAGTTCAGGACAACCTGGGACATAGAGTGAGACCCTACCTGAAACAAACAAAATTATAGATTTAATTGTTAAATAAAACATATAAGGATGTCCTTATTGCTATTTGAATCCAACTCAATTTAAAAGCAACATAATATACACGTCTTTGGCAAGATATTTCTGCATGGTTTGGACAGGTGGAGTTTTCTTTTAAATAAAATTATTTCTAAACTAAAGCCTCGTGACTGCCTATCTTCCTTTCTTCTTCCCTCCCCCCCTTCCTTTGTTTTCCTTTCTTCCTGGTACTGAATGTTGAACCTAGGGTCCCACAAGAGCTCCATCCAAGCCCTCTTTTAGCTTTTATTAATTTTGAGACAGGCTCTCATTAAGTCACCTAGTCTGGCCATGAATTCACTGTGTAACCAAGATTTACCTTGCATTCAAAATCATCCTGTCTCAGCCTCCTGTATCTGATTTATTTTTTCAAACTTGACACAAACTAGAGTCACTTGGGAAGAGGAAACCTGCACTGAGAAATTTCTTTCATTATATTAGCTTGTGGCATGTCCATGAGGAGCCATTTTCTTAATTGCTAATTGATGTAGGAGGGCCCAGCCCTGTGGGAAGATCCAGTTTGAATTGGGGGTTAGTTCTCAGCTAGCGTCCCTGGCAGAGAGTCTGACCCCACCCCAAGGAGGAGCAAACAACATGGCCTACCTGGGTGATGCTGGGTGGGGCAACAGTGTGCAGTGGCGCAGAGTTGGGGGGCCTGTGATTGGCCCTGGGAACTGACGTCATTTAGTTTATAAAAGCAGGCTGTAGCAAGGAATAAATTTGAATTTCCCGCTAATATCATCATGGAATTCCCAGCCATCATCTTTTTAGTCTTTTGCACTCACACAGGCCAAGGTAGGCCTGCATTTCATTCGGGCAGCCAGTGGGTTGGAAAGAGGTCCCCGTGCTGACCATCAATCTGGATAGCTGGTGTTGTGGATGGACATAGGCTAAAGATAGGCCTGGAAATTCCTGTCCAGGGTTCAGCAGTCTCTGCTGATGGCAGGTGGGAAGTCACGGCCAAGAGTGGAACACGTATCTCGTGGTTCCAGGCTATGGGCCTGAGTTGGAAGTACCGCCAGGCTGGGCTACTGGAAGTAGCTGGCTGGTCTCTGCACCAAGAGACCAGTTCCCTACAGCAGCTACTGGCAGGTGCTGTGTCCCCATCCCCTTAGCAAGGCCACATGGTCCTTGTTTGGCACAAAAGAAAGCTTCCTATACAGCCCACAGTAGGCGATACTGTCCCTGGGCAGATGGGCCTGGGAAGAAAGGTAACTGAGCAGGCCTGGGGGAGCCAGCCTACTTGCTAGCAGTGCTCCTCCGAGGCTTCTGGCTCCGTTCCTGCCTCCAGGTTCCTGCTTGAGCTTCTTCCCTGATTGCCTCAATGATGGACTGTGACATGGAAATATAGGCTCAATAAGCCCTTTTCCCCTTCAAGCTCCTTTTGGTAAGAGTGTTTATGACAGCAATAGAAAAGTAACTAGGACAACTCCCAAGGAGGTGGGATTACAGGTATGTACCATTGAGCCTACTTGGCTTTCTATTTTCTAAAATAAACATGTTCATTTTCATTAGTCAATAACCTTGATCTTGAGATCACATTTGTTGCAGCAAAAGACACAAGGCTCGAGTCAAAGAAGATAAAAGAGTTTGTTCTGAAGGTAAATATCAGTGACCATAGCCTAGAAGAACAGTTTGGCTACCCCAAATTCTGTGTTCCAAGATGGTAAGAGTTTCATGAAGGTTTTGTAATTACAGAACAAAGAAAATCATAAGCCACCACACTTTTCAGATACATTGGTGTTAACATTAAGTGCGTGGGCTAAAGCAGAGTGTAGAGGGGAGTCTTAGCTAGAGCCTCAGATGCTATCTGATGAGATTCTCAGTCATTTGTCATATAGAAACTAGGGTTTTGTTAATTAATACATTCCAAAAGATTTTGTCTCTTAGTCACAGGATGTTAGGTCAGACACAGAGATGGCAACAAACGGCTATTTAGGGAGCTAATGATAGCCCGAGGCAAATTGAAAGTGAGCTCTGGACCTGAAAACTTCCAACCTTTCCACAATAATTGAAGCTCTAATCAGTTAAGCAATCAACCTTGTGGAAATTTCAGTGAAAGGTGTGGTTCATTCTAGGAGCTTTTATTCACACGTTCAAAATTTAAGTCAAGTGCCTGGAAATTGTTCACTGCTATTCATCCCTAACACTCACCACCATAATCTCTTAATAATAAATATGAGGGAGGGGCTGTTTCCGTGGCAAAATCCACTTTCACTTGGTCTGCCATTGATTCTCCATCCAATGGACACTGCAGTGAGTAAATGATGTCATATGGTCTGAGGAGCCTGCACAAATTCCTAAAGAATATGTGATGAAGCTGTCTAAACTTCTAACAGCTATGACTCTCTTTTGCAGGCATCTGTTTAAAGGCAAATGCGTTCTACAAATGGCAATCCATGAACTTCATAAACCAAAGAAATGAAAAGAAATTGTCCTGGAGTCAGAGCCTCTTTATCCCCTAGATGAGTAAACAGGAGCATTTGTTGTTGCTCTGTCAATGATTAACTGGAGATTAATACATTAAGTATGAGTTTTTTGTTATTATGTATAGCCAGATTATAGGGGGAAATCCCAAGAATTAGGGGCCAATGGTCTAAGAAGAAGAGTATGCTCAGAGACAAGGTGAATATCCTAGAGCTGGTTTCACATCCCCACTTTGAATGCAATGAAGGAAAAGGTTCAGAGACTGAAGGTCAACCTAAAATTGTCAGAATGTCCCCAGTGATGCCTGAACATAAATTACTATGATGCTGTCGCAGCGGCTTCTTCTGAAAGGCTGCCCTCTCTTCTGTGGGATGACGTTCCATAGGATCCAATAGCCCTTATAAACCTTCCACAAGTCATAGTTTGTGCCCTGGTTCTCCCTGCCACAAACAAGAAGCAATTACTTCCAATCATATATATATATATATATATATATATATATACCACCAGGCTTTTAATAAATACCTCTAGCAATCTTCATTCTCTAAGTTATAAAGCCCTATCCAGTGGGCTGGGTCTGTTTCATAGCCAACAGCTGTGTGTCTATAATCAAGGAGTAGGTCTGGGTATTGGGGATCCATGTCTTTTTGCTCATTCAGAGAAAAGACTTCAGCAGCATGTGAGGGAAAAGGAGGAGGATGGAGACCCTCTGGGAAGCTGAGAAATCAAACACAAAACTAAGAAATCACTGTAAACATAAACTTCAGAATCAAGGCTCATACAAGCTATTAAAATGTTTGGCTAGGGCTGGAGAGATGGCCTAGGGGTTAAGAGCACTGACTGCTCTTGCAGAGGGCCTGGGTTCAATCCCCAGCACCCACATGGCAGCTGAGAACCGTCTGTAACTCCAATTCCAGGAGAACTCCAGTTCCAGGTGAAAGGCTTTTCCCCCCGACACAAAACAGGCCAGATCAAACCAGATTAACAAAGTATAAAAGGAGGTTTATTAGGACACACTCCGAGGAGAGTCCCCCAGTCCCAGAGAGGGAGAACAGGGGAGTCACACTCTTTTGCTGGGGATGAGGGCTTTTATAAGTTCTGGGGAGAGGAAGATGAGGTAATGATGGCAAGACAAGAATGTACTTGTAAGGCCAAACCTGGTGCAGTGGGAGGGGACAAAGTGGGTCTTTAGTGTTCATCATGAAGCTAGACTATAACCATATATAGTCTTAGGCTGTGCTCTCATCAGGAAGGGAAGTTGCATCAGCTGCCTGAGATGAGGTAGGCTTTTGACTGGAAGAGAAGTGTGGTAGGTGCCATCTTTAGATCTCCAAGCCTAGGCCCTGCCTAACATCCCACCTCCTTGGGTATATGGGTGCCGACTCAGCTTTTACTACTTCCTGCTGAAAGGGGTGACATTGGGGGAGGGGTGACATTGGGGCAGGAGTAAGGGGCACTTAGGCAATGGAGAGTAAGATTATAGAAGCATCTGGTTAACAGCCACTCTGGAGACTTCCTGGATGTCTTCCTGCAAGAAGCTGAGGAGATCAGGAGTCTCCTGGTTGAAGTTGAAGAGGCTCCACTTACTGTTGTATGGTCTTGGTTGGAGGACAGGGTCTAAACGTGGGCTTGCCAGTTTCATCCGTCCAGGTATCCCAAGTATGGACATGCCAGCAGTATGTTGAACTTGGCACAGCATCACCTGGTCAGGTGAAGACTGAGACAATTAAAAAGACAAAGGCCGTTCAGGTATCCCAAGCATGGACATGCTAGCAGTATGTCGAACTTGGCACAACATCACCTGGTCAGGTGAAGACTGAGACAATTAAAAAGACAAAGGGCAACCGGGCAGGGGTTGTCAGAGTCTGGTACCTGTGGCACCAAGGACAGCAGAGGAAAACAATGACCCAGGAAAAGAGGGAGATGAGGGTGAAGGTACAGAGGGCGAAGGCTGCCATGCCTGGCCATTCAGACCTGTCTTTGAGGGTCTCTGGAAAACCTGAGAGTCATGGTGTGGTGGTTTGAATGAGTGTCCCCCATAGGCTTTAAGTATTCAGACATTTGTCTCCAGTTGGTGGCACTGTTCTTGGAGGTCCTAGAAGGTGTGGCCATGCTAAAGGAAGTATGTCACTGGGGGCAGGCTTAGTGAGATTAACAAGGCTTGCTGTCTCCAGTCATTCTCTCTCTGCTTCCTGTGCTCATTGTGAGATGTGACCCTCGGCTTGCTCCAGCTCCAGCCACCATGCCTCCCGCCACAATGGACTCTAATTCCCTGGAACCATAAATCATAAGGTCAAATAAACTCTTCCTTTTATAAGCTTCCTTGCTCATGGTGTTTTATCACAGCAACAGAAAAGTGACTAATACAGTTATTTGGTACCAGAGAGTGGGCTGTTGGCTGTGAAGAACCTGACTATGTGGATGTTTGGAGAAATGTGGAAGACTTTGGAACTTTGGGCTAGAAAAGCTGTTGACTACTGTAAGCAGAGCTTAACAGGCCATTCTAGTAGAAGCCTGGAAGAAAGCATTGCTGCAAAAAATGTAGTTCCAGAGGAAAATAAAGACTTAGGCAGCAACTGGGATATTTTGATAAAGAGTCTGGCAGCAGTTTGCCCACAGCCCAAATGCTTGCCTGATGCTAAGTTGAAAAGCAATGGACTAATGTCTTTGGCGGAGGATATTTCAAGACAGCCTAATGTAGAAATGGTGGCATGGCTTTTAATGGTGAATATTATACAGATCTACAGTGAAAAAGAGCAAATGGGGCAGAAGGAAATGCAGAATGTACAGTTTGGATCTGAAAAGTACACTAGGAAGATTAAAGGTGTGGCCAAGGCATGTGAAGGAGAGGCTCCCTTTCATAAGGAGACTAAAGTGATTAAGGAGAGGCCTGGAGATTTACAAGTAAACAAAAGAATCAGTACCTTCAGGGCAAGACCACACCCAGCTAATCCTCCAACAAGTCCAGGGCAGAGAAAAATTGCAAATGTGGTTAAAGTAGGAGAGATTCCATCCCGAACTTGCAGCCAGATTCGGCAATTTCATTCACGTGGTGCTGGCTTTAGAGGCATGAAGTTTGCAAGAGTGAAGGGGTCATCAGTTCTTCCTCCACGGTTTCAGAGAGCTGCCAAGGTCAGGCAGAGTGCAGCAGGGGTGTCCCTGCATAAAGAAGGCCCTGATAGGCCATTGCATGAAGCTGTGAATGTGAAGCCTGGTTGGCAGCGGAGACCCCAAGAAGACATTCGAGATGCCAGACCTGTGAGATATTTGCCAAGGAGAGCTGCATACAGGGAGTGGTACCAGCCTAAGAAAGAGATGTATGTTGCAAGCAAAGCTGGAAGAGCTGAGCCATCTAAGCCCTTTGGAAGTCAAGTCCCAGAAGTTGCATGTGGAGCTACTGGACTTGGTGTTTGCCCTGCTGGTTTTCGGTCTTGTTTTGGTCCAGTATTTCCTCACTATGCCTCTATTCCTCCCTTTTGGAATGGGAATGTGTATTCGGTTCCACTGTACATTGGGAGTATGTAATTTGTCTTTTGATTTTACAGGAGCTTACAGTTTAGGAGATTGGCCTAAGTCTCAGAAGAGACTTTGGACTGTAGACTTTTGAATGGCATTGAAACTGGTAAAGACTATGGGGACTTTTAAGGTTGGACTAAATGCATTTTGCATTTTATATGGTCAGGAGCCTATGGGGGCCAGAGAGTGGAATGTGGTGGTTTGAATGAGTGTCCCCCATAGGCTTTAAATATTCAGACATTTGTCTCCAGTTGGTGGCACTGTTCTTGGAGGTCTTAGAAGGTGTGACCGTGCTAGAGGAAGTATGTCACTGGGGGCAGGCTTACTGAGTTTAACAAGCCTTGCTGTCTCCAGTCACTCTCTCTTTGCGCTCTGTGCTCATTGTGAGATGTGACCCTTGGCTTGCTGCTCCAGCCGCCATGCCTCTCCAGCCGCCATGCCTCCCACCACAATGGACTCTAATTCCCTGGAACTGTCAATTGTAAGCTCAAATCAACTCTTCCTTTTATAAGTTCCTTTGGTCATGGTGTTTTATCACAGCAACAGAAAAGTGACTAATACACATGGGTCCAGCTGTTTGGTTGACCATCCATCCTGGGTTTGGGTCTCTCTTAAGTCTGGATAAATGATACCAATGTGGCTGGCCTAGAAGTTTAGCTGCTGATGGCATAGTAAGGATGATGATGTGGGGTCCAGTCCACCTGGGATCAAGAGACTTAGGAGATAAAGTTTTAAGGAGAACACTGTCCCCTGGTGTGAGAGGGCAGGTCAGTGGTTGTGGACTCCACTGAGGTAGGAGCAGGGAGGGGAGGAGAGGAAGATAGTGGGGTCAAGCTGTTTGGAGAGCAATGCTACTGCCCAGTATGAGGCTCAACGGGTTGGGCTAAGGCTCCTGTGGCCACTCCCAACTTTCTGTCTGTAAAGAGGTAGAAAAGGCATGAAGAATCTGGGAGAGCCAAAGTGGGGGGGGTGCAGGAGGGCATCCTAAGGAGAAGTAGGGGCAGCCAGGAGGGTGTCCTAAGGAGAGAGAAGTGGACGATGGTGGGATAGGAGAGAGGCCCTGTGGTGGTCTCCTTAGCTGCCTGGTACAAGGATTCAGTTGTAACAGCAAAATTAGGGATCCAGTGATAGAAGAAGCCTACAAATCCTAGAAAAGAAAGGATGTGGTCTGCTGTCTCTGGAGGCCATAGGTCTCATATGGTGTTGGCTTAATCTGACCTGAGAGTACTGGAAGGGTTAGGACCAGAGTCAAAGGAGGAGAGATCTCAGGACAAGGCTTGGCTGCAGATCTGGTTTCTGGGTTCTCCCATGTGAAGGCAAAAGGAAGTATGAAGGGCACAGTAGTAAAGAAGGCCAGGACAGTGAAATGGGAGACTGAGGCTTAGGGGTTAGGACAGAGGTACTGAACTAGATGGTAGGTGCCAGAGGGCTTAAGAACTGGAAGAATAGGGGTGTTGCAGGGTTAGTTAGTGGAGATAGGAGGCAGGTAATGGTAGGCTTGAGCCCATGGCAGTGAGTTTCAGAAATAGGAAACTGAGGCCTGTGTATTAGTCAGGGTTCGCTAAAGAAATAGAAGCAACAGGATGAATATATAGCTATATACAATTTATTGATTTGCTCATGTGACAGAGTTCAAGGAGTCCAACAGTAGTCGCGCCACATAGGA
Source organism: Rhizomys pruinosus (assembly GCA_009823505.1). Lineage (NCBI taxonomy): Eukaryota > Metazoa > Chordata > Mammalia > Rodentia > Spalacidae > Rhizomys > Rhizomys pruinosus. Next base: position 2,421,768 of record VZQC01006244.1, on the reverse strand, counting down.
GAGGTTGAGAATCCAGGGAACTGCTCAGTCCGCAAGGCTAGATGTCTCGGTAGTTCCAATCTGGTGCTGAAGGCCCGATGGATTCCAGGAGATCTGCCAGTCACAGTACATGCTGGGATCCATAGGGTTGATCACAGCAGCAAGACAAACTCACCAGTGAGAGAGAGGCAAGCCACAAGAAAAAAGGGACCAGATCCCTCTGGCATGGCATTTAATACTGTCTGCCAGCAGAAGGTAACCCCACATTTGGGGTGGGTCATCCAGGTTGAGGTAGTCCAATCTGAAGATCCTTTATCTCTTATTTGTTCCTTAGTCCAGTCAAGTTGACACCCAGGATTAACCATCACAAATCCACCCCTTGTCAACTTGACACCCAATAAATAGCCTCTCCTTTTGTTATGCTTAAATGTCAATTGCGAACAATGGGAAGGTCATAATTCCACCTAACATATTATAAATGTCTCATGTGCAATAGCAAAGCATTATATCTCAGAGTATATGGTAATGTCCTTGAGGAACACTTAGTCCTTCAGTATCTAATAACGTAAATATGACAACACTTAACACTTATCTCAGTTGCACATTCATTAACAACCAGTAATTGCTTATATATTATATTATTAATATTATATATTATATATATGACTCACATTCTTACCAAATAACAAAGTTAATATCTATTATAATCCTTTTTCTGCAACTGTCCATGCCTCAACTATATTTATACTACCTCTCTACTCCATTCTGTATTTCCTCCCCATTAGCAAGCACCTCTTCAGTCTTTTCCTTTCCTAGATTACCCGTCCTTCATCTCTCTATTCTGGCCATTTTTTTTTATTGTTTTGGTTGTTGGTTTCCCATTACCTTAATCATAGGCATGTTAGCACAGAAGGTGCCTACAGCATCTCTGCCTTCTAACATAATCTTCCTTCCCCCATTGTGGAGAAAAGTCCATTTCCCCCTGGTAGTCTGGATCAATCACTCCTCACTACTGTTATTCCTTCCTTACCTGTTGGCTTAAGGCAGTAGAAGCCCAAAGTGGGCCAGGGGGAAGTTTAGCTTCAGTTCAATGGAATTTTGCTGTGTCTCCTGGCAAAAGCACTCCCCCCTTTGGAGCCAAAACTTTTAGACCAGCAGAATGCAAGGTCGTGGGTACGGGAAGAAAAAATTTTCCTACTGGTCACTAGGGTGATATGAGTGGATCATCCCAGCTCCACCCCTTGTTCCTGACCCATGAGATTCTGGCTATAGGAGAAACTACCATATAGTGGGCACTGATTCAAAGCATATACTGCCTGCTTGAGACCTTGCCCCAGCCTCCGGGTATTGCTACTCTACAATTGTGCTGTAACTTGTCCTTCAAGAGCCATTCCATCATTCTATCAGGCTCAGCTCTTCCTTGGTAGTGAGTAACATGGTAAACCATGTGATAACCATGACCATGGCCCCGTCCACACTTCTTGGCGTGTAAGTGAGTTCCTTGGTCAGAAGCGATGCTGTGAGGACTAAAACCTGATGTTGGATAGGCTTCTGTAGTCCTGTATGGTATTTTTGGACAGAAGCTTAATGCAGGAGGCAATCATCTATCCAGAATAAGTTTATTCCTGTAAGGACAAATGGCTGTCCCTCCATGATGGAGTGGTCTCAATAGTAGTCAACTGCCACCGGTTGCTGGCTGGTCACTGGATAGCACCATATCTGGGTGCTCAATATTGGTCTCTGCTGCTGGTACAAGTCTGGCACTCAGAGCAGTGTAGTCCAGATCAGCCTTGGTGAGTAATCCTGTTGTTCAGTCCATGCATAACCGTCCCCGTCTGCCACCATAACCTTGTGTTCATAGGGCCCATTGAACTACACGGGATAGACTTGAGAAAAAGGCTGACTATCCACAGAACAGTCATCCAATCTACTTGATTATTAAACTCATCCTTTGCGAGATCACCTTTTGATGAGCATTTACATGGAGACACAAAATCTTCAATCCTTTGCACATTCAAAGAGCTCTATCCATATACTGACTTCGTGTCCCCAATTTCTTTGCTCGGGGGACGGGCGATTTTTACCATCGTGGGGGGGGGGGGGCTCGCTTCCAGGTGTCCCGATACCATCGCGGCCAAACCATTGGTGACAGGCCATGAATCAGTATATAATTTAACTTCTGGTCATTTCTCCTTCCAGGCAAATGCACAACCTTTGCCTGCCTGAGTTCTGCCACTGTGAAGACTTTCCATCACCAGTGTCCTTTAGTGTTGTTTCGGAAATAGGCTGTAATGTTGCAACTGTCCACCTCTGGGTGGTACCTGCACAGTGTGCAGAACCATCAATAAACAAGGCCCTAGTCTTCTCTTCCACAGTAACTGATCATAGGGCAAACCACATGGCTGTAGTTGCTGTCTTAAGCACATGGCATTGTAACAGGAACCATAGGCAATTTGGGTAACTTCTTCATGTATCTTGCTTGTGCCCTCAGGACATGCCCAGGACCTGTCACGTATGTACCACTACCATTTGACAATGGACTGTTACTGTGCACGTCCTACTTTAAGGTCTTGTTTGTCCAAGTACCACCCGCTCTGATTGGCAGCTCAGTTTTGCATGTGACTTTGTTGTCCATTTTCAAAGTTTCAGTTTCCACTAAGGCCCACTAATAGCAGGCTAAGAGCTATTTCTCAAAGGGAGAATAGCTGTCTGCAGATGAATGTTGAGCCTTACTCCAAAATCCCAATGCCTCCACTGTGATTCCCCTATTTGAGCCTGCCACAGACTCCAGACAGCATGTCTATCTGCCACTGATACCTCAAAGCACCATTTGTTCTGCTTATCATTTCCCTATGGTCAGCAGCCTTCACTTCAGCCTTTACCTTTTTGAAGAGTCCTTTGTTTCCTTTTCCGCCCCACTCCAAGTTTGCTGTCTTCCTAGTCACCTGATATATGGGTCTTATTAACACACCCAGATGAGGAATTTGCTTCCTCCAGAATCCAAAAAAGCCCACTAAACTTTGTGCTTCTTTCTTGGTTGGTGATGGTCCATGTTCACAACTTATTCTTTAACCTTCAGAAATAATTTCCCTGCATTCTTCCCCACCATGTACTCCTATAAACTCATCAACCAAGATAGATGGCCCTTGAATTTTGTTGGATTTATTCCCCATCCTCTCATGTGCTTTACCAACAAGTTTAGGCTAGCTGCTACCTCCTTTCACTGGTCCAATCAGCATACATCATCAATATAGTGGACAAATGTGATATATTTTGGAAGAGTCAGGTGATCAAAATCCATTCTAACTAAGTTATGGCACAAATCTGTAGAGGTTAACATACCCTATTAAGACTAAGTATCTGTTTGCCTTGCCAGCTGAAAGCAAATTCCTTCTGGTGGTCCTTATGAACTGTTATTGAGAAGAAAGCATTGGTTAGATCAATAGCTGCATACCATGTACGAGGAGACATATTAATCTGCTCCAAGTAAGGACACCACATCTGTTACAGTGGCTGCAATTGGTGTCCCTACTGGTTGTTTTCTATATTCAACTTTCATTCTCCATTTCCATCTTTCTTTTTAACAGTCCAAATTTGAGATGTTAAATTTGTGATGTGTTATAGATCACCACCCTGGCATCTTTCAAATCCTCATGGAGGCACTAATTACTGCAATCTCTCCAGGAATATGATACTACTTTTGGTTCACTATTTTCCCCTGGTAGAGGCAACACCAATGTTTTCCATTTGGCCTTTCCAACAACAATAATAGTCCTTATTCCACAGGTCAGGGAACCATGTGGGGATTCCTTCTGTTCCAGTTTCTAATTATATCTATCCAATTATACATTCTTGTACTGGGGAAATAACCACAAGATGAATTCTGGGACACACTGGGCCAACTGTGATTTTTACTTCATCCAAAACTCATTTTATCACCTTACCTCTATATCCCCTACTTTCCAGATTTCACATCTTTTTTTTATTGTTCTCCTTAGATCATTGTCACCTCAAAACAGTATCCATATTCCTTTGAATTTCTGATTATTTCCTTTTCCCCCAGTGTACAGTTACCCTAAAATCCTCATGTCCCTCTGGGAGTACATATTAAAGCAAAACAGCATAACTCTTTGTTATTGTGACAAGTTCCTTCCTCATTGGAACCTGGCCACCCTTCATTCAAGGGTTTCTGGGTCCGTGAACTGTCTCAAGTCTAGAAACTGGTTAACTGAACAGGATTCGCTATGCTGAATCCAATGTTGCTTTCCTTTCATTTGTTTAGAGCTTTTCTGCTTATAAAAATCAAATAAAAATTGTAGGCTTCTTGTTCTGGAGATATGCCACGCTGTTAGCGCCGACCGCTCTTACATAGGACCCCCTGTTTTCGATCCCCAGCACCCCCTGGCTGCCGGAACCTTCTTAAACGCCATTTGTCCATTAAACTCCGTTCCAGTTTAATCTACACCCTCTTCTCTCCTCGGCAATTTCCTACACGGTTGCACAACTTTCTCAACAGTACATTCATACACATACGAATAAATAAAATAAAATAAAAAAAAAAAAAAACTTAGTATGCTTCTTATGTAGTTGGTTCCTGGGAACACCATAATTAATTAGCCAGTTCCAGAAATCATTTCTGTCTGCATTATAGGCATTTTTTTTTCCTTTTCCACCCATTTGATATCTATGGTAACTATGCTCATCTTGCCTTCTGTTATTCAGTGCTGCCACCTGATTGCCTACCCTGAGGTCCTGTTAAACCTATTATGTGTACATTTTATTTATGCAAGTGAGCAACAACTTTTCTAACTGTAAGATCTGGCATCATAAGAAACAGAGCAAAAAATGAAGCTCTTCAAATGTTTTGGTGTCTCTCTCAGTACTATCCATCTTTTAAACTCAGTGAAAGGCATGTCCTCTGGGTCCTCATATTGTGGAGAATGTGGTTTTACACTTCGAATCCACTCGAGCATGCCCATCTGCCTGACCCTCACAATCCCTTCATCAATACTAAGCCAAGGAATATCAGGCATCTCTAACTCGCTGTTAGTAGGCCATGTTTTAATAAATACATCAGCCAACCATTCAAATAAACTTTTAACACCTTTTTTAACCACTCAAGCTTCCATGTTAAACCTAGAATCTCTACTCAGTGGGCTCATATCGATAAACTCAGGATGATCCAATTTTATATTCCTTCCACCATTATCCCACACCCTTAAAATCCATTCCCACACATATTCCTTAGGTTTCTGCCGGAATGAATTCACAAACTCATTAATTTCTTTAGTGATGTAGTGCACCTCCTCATGGACCACATTTTCTTTCTCACCTTGAGGGGCTTGCTTAGCCTTCAATCTGGTTATAGGTCTAGAGACAACAATTGTTGGGCCCTGAGGGACATTTGCTCCCACTGGGAGGGGGAGATTAGTTTCCTCAGGCAAGGGTGGGGAGGAGGGATCTGCAGGGTGTGGATTCTCTGCTGAAGGTGGAGAGATTAATTCCTCAGATAAAGAAAATTCCTCAGAATCAGAGGGTTCAAAATCCTCATCATCATGGTTCTCCCACACATCTCCATCCAAAGTATCAGGGTTCCACCCTTTCCCCACCAGTGCTCTCACTTTGACTGCTGACACTCTTCGTGGCTGGGAATTAAATTTGCATTGTAAATCAGCCAAACGTATAATAAGGGCTCCAGCTTGATTTTCTGCCACTTTAGTTCTTTGGCTGCTGGAGAGAAGATTCTCTTCCAGAGCACACTTGGAAACTTTTAAACTGTTGTTTTGAATATGGAGCTGGTTAATTTTATCACTGAGCTCCTTATTTTCCTCTATCACTTTATCCAGAGATGCTAGGAGCAACCAGGCAACATCATTATTTTCCTTATTTTTCCACAATTTCTCAAACGTTTTATATATAGAGTTGCTAAATTCCTTGCTTCTCACAAGAGGTGAGTCAGGTGAGTCAAATGGATCTATCTTCATAATTACATCAAGTAGTCTGCACCAAGAATTATCATTCCTCTTCATGCCACCAGGATAACCTTCAGTAACTGTAGGCTTCATTGGGTTGGAGAGCTAGCTCCAGAAACTACCAAGCCCACTAAAGAAATTCATCCTTTCAATTCTGTTTCCCTAGAACCACTTCTGGTACCAAAATCTGTATTAGTCAGGGTTCACTAAAGAAACAGAAGCAACAGGACGAATATATAGCTATATACAATTTATTGATTTGCTCACGTGACAGAGTTCAAGGAGTCCGACAGTAGCCACGCCACACTGGAGAGGCTGAGAATCCAGGGAACTGCTCAGTCCACAAGGCTGGATGCCTCAGTAGTCCCAATCTGGTGCTGAAGGCCCGATGGATTCTAGGAGATCTGCCAGTCTCAGTACATGCTGGGATCCATAAGGTTGATCACAGCAGCAAGACAAACTCACCAGTGAGAGGCAAGCTGCAGGAAAAAAGGAGCCAGATCCCTCTGGCATGGCCTTTAATACTGCCTGCCGGCAGAAGGTAATGCCCACATTTGGGGTGGGCCATCCGGGTTGAGGTGGTCCAATCCAAAGATCCTTTTTCTCTTATTTGTTCCTTAGTCCAGTCAAGTTGACACCCAGGATTAACCGTCACACCCTGGAAGGAAAAGAGGCAGGGTTCTTGAGGCATATCAGGACTGGTGAGTGGTGAGAAGTGATTACTAGAGTGGGACTGTCCCAGACCTGAGGGTCAACAGGATCAGGGAGAGCAGGGGCTAGATAATCCAGAAGAGACTAAAGATGTCTCAGCCCAGGAGGGGCACTGGAGAGACAGATGTGATTAAGAAGGAACAGGTGAAAAAAAATGACCTGTGAGGACATAGGGGAGAGATAGAGTCCTTCTCAGGAAAGAGGGGGTCCCGCCCACTCCTGTGACAGAAATTGATGAGGGAACTCTAGGGCCAGAGTGTGAGGTCAGTACAGAAAGGTAGCCCAGCTATCCAACTGGAAGGAGATGGACTTACCCACTACCTGGAGCATTAGCCTGGACAAGGGTCAGTGGGGGTCTCTGAATCTGGCTGCTAGCCATCAGTCCTCCACCAGGCTGAGGAATTCAGAGGCTGGAGGGGATTGGGGTGCCCAGAGCAATCGGGCTGGACCACTGTGGCATGGAACAGAGGACAAGCCCACATCCAGGCACTCAGACTTTTAATGGCCAGGTTGCCAGCAGAGCTCTGGCACAGAGAGGAAAACATGGTGGATGGCTTGGGTTTGGGCAGTTTCTAGCCCAGTGACCATCTTTGCCACACTTCACAGGCTCCTGGCTCCTGGCAGAATGGACCTGGGCCCCTTTGAGATGGGGCTTGATGAAGCCCCACATGTCCCACTGCGAGAATTTCGTTTGCCTCAGGGCAGCTATCTGACAGCCAGGGTAGCAGCACATACAGTAAAAATACATTAAAACAGTCAGTTTGGAAGAAACACCCTATATAATTTGGAGATCAAATTTACTCTTTGTATTAGTCAGGGTTCTCTAAAGAAACAGAAGCAACAGGACGAATATATAGCTATATACGATTTATTGATTTGCTCATGTGACAGAGTTCAAGGAGTCCAACAGTAGCTGCACCACACTGGAAAGGCCGAGAATCCAGGGAACTGCTCAGTCTGCAAGGCTGGATGTCTCAGTAGTCCCAATCTACTGCTGAAGGCCCAAATGGATTCCAGGAGATCTGCTGGTCTCAGTACACGCTGGGATCCGAAAGGTTGATCATAGCAGCAAGACAAACTCACCAGATGAGAGAGGCAAGCCACAGGAGAAAAGGGACCAGCTCCCTCTGCCATGGCCTTAAATACTGCCTGCCGTCAGAAGGTAATGCCCACATTTGGGGTGGGCCATGCGGGTTGAGGTGGTCTAATCAGAAGACCCTTTTTCTCTTATTTGTTCCTTAGTCCAGTCAAGTTGACACCCAGGATTAACCATCACACTCTTAAACAGATAATTTAAGTAACCCGGGTTCATTTTGGCCTTTGAACATAATAGGTTTTGTGTACAATATAACCTAGAAGTGGCCACTTTTTTGACAGACACATGACAAACTTATACATGAAACAGTTAATACACATGAAAACAGTATACACAGAGACAGCTTGGACAGACACATGCATGACTTAATCACATAAACTACAAAGGGGGGGGGCAGCTTTAACCACAGAACCCTGGCTCACAGCAGCAAAAGCTTGCAAAATGGCACAGCTCGCCTGTGTCTAACAGGTAGGGGTTTACCTGCTAATTTAATGAAACAATAAAAACAAAACCAACTGCATTTGTTAAAAGCCAGTAGCTTAAGCAGCAATCTTGTGAAAACATTAACTACACCCATACAAAAGCTAAAATGGAAAAAAAAAATGACTTTAATTGGAAACAGATGAAAACACGGTGATAAAATTGTAGAACTCCAATAGTGGACATTTTGAGATTAATTTGTTAACCTACCTGGCAAATGTATTCATGCCATGTGCTCAGATAAAAATGGTGACCGTGTATCCATGTCATGTGATTATATAAAAATGGCTACCGTGACAATTTGAATCAGGCGTGGGAATGGCGGAGCAGAAATGAGACAGCAGGGGGCGGGAGGGGAAGCCAGGGACTCAGCGGCTCACTGAAGAAGGAAGACTCAGCCTCCATGGCTTCCTATGAGTATCAGGAGGGGCCAGAGCCCTGGCCAGGAGAACCGGAGTGGCTGAGCAATGGCTACAAAGCTGGGGGCAGGAGAGGAGGTCCTAAAAATCTTATGAATAGGGTGGCTCTGAGGCCTTGCCCATGTGCCGGCAAAAATTTTCCAAGTCACAGAGTATGACTGTGGCCATGCAACAGAACAGAAAAACTTGAAGCGCTTAGGGTGTAAAGACAGATTTTGTAGCAAACAGCCACGGGGTTGTTTGCTGACCAGGTTTCAACTCGGAGTTGCCCATCCCATGCCTGTGCCGGAAGCCAAGGATCAGGGCACAGTGTCCCCAGACGAGATCAGAGGCCGGAAGGGGGCCAGAGACAGGAACAGAGCGTCCCCTGTAACGATCTGGCCGGACAGAGGGTGCCTTTGGAGAAGAGACGTCTCTCGTTCCACCAAAGTTCCCGGAAACAGAGGGTTTGTCCTGGCGCACGCGACTTCGGAGAACAGAAACCCAGAAAGGCAACGGCAAAAGGATGGACTACCCGAGTCTAAAGCTGGTCACGTCGGGGTTGAAGAGGAGTGGCCCTCAGGGTTTGGGGGCTAAGCCCACCGAGTTGAGGGGCTCAACTCCTCCCAGCCTTTGGCACCAAGATGAAAGGCTTTTTCCCAATGCATAACAGGCCAGATCAAACCAGATTCACAAAGTATAAAAGGAGGTTTATTAGGACACGCTCCCTGGAGAGTCCCCCAGTCTCAGAGAGGGAGGCCAGGGGAGTCACACTCTTGGACTGGAGATGAGGGTTCTTATAAGTTCTGGGGAGAGGAAGATGAGGTAATGATGGTGAGACAAAGCATGTACTTATAAGGGCAAACCTGGTGCAGTGGGAGGGGACAAAGTGGGTCTTTAGTGTTCGTCATGAAGCTGGACTATAACCATATATGGTCTTAGGCTGTGCTCTTGTCAGGAAGGGAAGTTGCATCAGCTGCCTGAGATGAGGTAGGCTTTTGACCGGAAGAGAAGGGTGGTAGGTGCCATCTTTAGATCTCCAAGCCCAGGCCCTGCCTAAAACCAGGAGAATCTGACACCCTCTTCTGACCTCAGCAGCATTGCATGACACGGGTGCACAAACCTACATGCAGACAGTACATTCATACAAATAACTAACTAAATAAATAAATAAATAAATAAATAAATAAATAAATAAATAAATAAATAAAATGGTTGGCTTAAGTTTGTTACTGCACCTTGGTGAAAAAAGTTGACCCAAAGTTACATAGGTGCTAAACAACAACATAATTTGATATGTAAAAAATACAAAGTAATTTAGAATATTCTTATAAAAATAGCTGAGTCTCAGCCAACCACAGTAAGGCTTCCGGCAATAATATGTTAGCAACTGAAGAAACCATGACCAAATAAAGTGAATGGTGACTACAATCAGCCTGTTCATGAGTCTGTTTTCTTCTCTGGCTGTGTGTACAGCTTTCACACATAGTGAAGAGGGCCGTTGTGACTCTACTTCTGACCAGAACACTGCCAATTTCAGAACTTTTTCCTTGCCAGTAAACTTCGCTAAATTAACTGGTGTCTGCCCGACTTTATTTTGAGACCCAGAGCGTTGTTCTGCATGCAATCTAGTTGACTGAAGGAGCCTTTCTTCTGTGACAGGCATTCATTCTATATTTCACCCAATCTCGGAGCAGCCTTAGGAAACAGTCAGCCTCCTGCTGGTTTATAGGGTTTAAGGGCCCTGTTCATTGTCACACAGCAAGGGCCTGAGGTTGGCTAGGGCCTGGCCACTGAGATGTTAATCAGTCAGCCCTTACTGCATCACTTCTACTCTGATACATTCCATTATGAGAAAATCAGGGCTTGGGGCACCTGGAGGTGAAGAATGGGGCTCAAATTACTGCTACTTTTTTTTCAAAAAGACAAAATTCTTTTAAGATAGAAATAGTAGGCCACGGGGGCAGACTACATCCTTACACTCTCTACATGCCTTTCAATAAGTATACCAGTCATGCACTTTTGATAAGTGTTTGATGTAGAAGTGCTATCAGGCATAATTTTACTTAATACTTTTTTTACTATTTTATTTTATTTTTTTATTTATTTATTTTTTTGTCTTTTTGAGACAGGGTCTCCCTATAGCCCCAGCTGGCCTGGAACTCACTATGTAGACCAGGCTGGCCTTGAACTTACAGAGATCCACCTGCCTCTGCCTCCCAAGAGTGCTAAGATTAAAGGCCTGCACCACCACCACCACCCCCAGCTTAAAAGTGGTTCTTAGCTGCCATGTGAGTGCTGGGATTCGAACCTGGGTCCCCTGCAAGAGCAGTCGGCACTCTTAATCGTAATTAATACTTGGTGTTCTGTACTTATTCCTGAGGTTTTGCATCCTATAAAGGCGTGGGAGAGCATGCCTTTAATCCTAGCACTCGGGAGGCAGAGGCAGGTGGATCTCTGTGAGTTCAAGGCCAACTAGTGCTACAGAGAGAATCTGTCTCAAAAAGACTAAATAAATAAATAAATCTCTAGACTCCCATCACCCATTTCCAGGACCTTTGGTCATTGTTCTCTCTGCTTTGCTTAATCAGTTCAACTTTTCTGGATGCTCTATATAAGTGAGATCCTTTTGTATCTGGCTTGTTTCTCTTAGCATAATGTTTCATCCATACTAAATCCATGACAAAAGTCCCTTCTTTGTAAAGGCTGAATAGTATTCCATTGTGGAGATACACTGCATTTCATTTCTTCATTCATCTTTGAATGGCTTCATATCTTGGCTGTTGTGATCAATACTGAATGAACATGGAGAACAGATTTTCTTCAATCTACTGGTTTTATTTCCTTCAGATATGTCTACAATATGACTCCTAGATCAGATGGTTGCTGCGTTTTTAATATTTTCTAATGAATGAAGCATCCCTGGCTCCCACCAGTGATTCCCAACTTATGACTTGCACATTGATTTACTCAGACTCCAAGTCAACCTTTTGGTACTTAACACTATGCCTCCACCTCTTTGTGACTGACTCCCAACATGTCCTTAGTTTTGAAATCACTATTTAATTTTCTGAATATCAGAGCTTGTTTTTTTAAATAGATAAATCTGACTTAAGTTCCCTCATAATTACATCTACTTATCATACCGGTCCTGATTTGCCTAAGAAGGAAATTCCAGATCTTGGTAAACTACCCTAGTATGTAGCCCATCCCTTTCCCTGGATTCCGCTCCTACTCCAGAGCATTCCCAGTCTAATCTGATGACTTCAACTGGAAGGAGTAGAAATGCATGCATCTAGTAAAATAGATAAGGGAACCAACCTAACCTCCAAGGTAAATGAATACTTCTCTGTGGTGGTAGTGAGGGAGTCCACAGGAAAACCTCCAACCTCACAGGGCACTCACTTCTTGCAGATAAGCAAGCAGCAAGCTGATAAGCTTTGGGGAAGGTCTGACAAAGGAATAAATACTTGGGAGGAAATGATAATTGCACCTTTCTGGGAGTATTTTATGATTATACTTTTTCCTTTAAATTTCTTCCAGAAAAGTCATCTGCACTATTTTTATAAGATAAAGGTCTCCATCCTACTCATTACAGCAATAAAAAGAGATGGGGAGGTCACTGTGGTGGTGGTTTCCTGGCAACAACCTCAACCCCCACTCTCTGGTCTCACCAGACTCAAAGGGCAGCAGAGGCTCTGTCAAAAACAAACCACCATCCTGTGTTTACACAGACCCGACTTCAGCCATATTTGGAAAATTGTACCACTTTGGGTTACTGTGTCTAAGAAAAGATAATGAGGCTGAAGGAGATTCTCGGAAGCACAGTGAAGGATTGTATAGGAGCAGAGTAGACACCAGATGCGAAGACAGAGGACAAGGAGAACCAGTGTCTGGGAAAGCCAGGAGGTTTCTTCACATGTGGCCTGCTACACGAAGGTGAGGATTTTTCAGCCAGAACAAGTCAAGGCATTGAAACACATCAGCAGAAAAGCCAGGGAACTGTGGAGACAGTGACCACAAAAACCCAGGCCTGCTCAGCCCCTGCTTGGCCAGGACTTGGCAGGAAGCACCAGTTGGCTCTAGGGCCACTCAGGGCAAGAGAAAGATCCACAGTGGCCAGTAGTGGGAGGACAGCAGGGGGGCCAGAGGCAGCCACCCATAGGGCTGCTACCCCTTCCCGCCCACAGCCCCTGCCACCCCAGAGCAGAGCACTCCTGGGAGACAAAGATGGAACGGAACAAGGTGCATGTCCTCTTGTGCAAGCACACAATGAGGAAAAAGAAATAAACTTAAAATTTTAAATAAATGAGATTGTCCCAAATCAGAACCAGACTGTTCTGATGACCCAGTATTACTGAAAGGTGACAAAATAGATCAAAGAGGCTTGTGGGAGATCCCCATCCAGTGGAAAAGGGACTTGTCAGAAGACAGTCAGCTACAATGACTAAAAACATAAGCCATGTTGTGGCTTTGTCCCCACAGCAGTGAGATACCTCAGTCACTCACTGTCATTAGTGAAAGAAAAGGTCTTTTTTCCCCAAGGCTACATAGGTGACAACCAAAGTTATGGCTGAGGTCACAGGGAACTGTGATGAGGGCGCCTGAAGGGTGAGGGGCCATAATCTTGTCTTAACTGCCAGTCTACTGGACACTAGCACCTCGGGAACCCTCCTCCATGGCTGCCTTGACCTGCGCTCTGGAAGCCCCACCCTGCCTTCCCAGCACCAGCAAGTCTTCTCTGACTCCCTGACACTTTCATTGCCGGAATTCCTTAAGTCTTAATTCTCCCTTTTGCTTTAGTTTGTCTTGGAAAACATATCCATAATTACTGTTTTCCTTCTGGAGCTCATGGGAAGCTGCTCACAACAGAACATTCTACTGCTTCCCATGCCTATGCTTGTAAGTTGGCTTTTAAGAATTCCAACCACAATTAAAACCCAGTGATAAGAATGGAGCATGGGAGATGGAGAGATGGCTGGGTGGTTAAGAGACTGGTTGCTCTTGCAGAGGACCCAGATTTGATTCCCAGCACCCACATGGCAGCTAACAACCATCCATAACTCCAGTTCCAAGGGATCCAACACCCTCTTCTCACCTCCAAGGGCATTGCACACTTACACAGGCAATACACTCCTACACATAAAATAAAATTATTTTTTAGAGAAAATTAATGATTGTCATAAAACTATCATAGCAATTAATGTCCTTATAAAATTATGTCTTTGTAACTGTGTTTTCATAGACAGTGAAGAAGTCAGAGAATATGATGGAAAGAATCTGATTTTTGGGGCTGGAGAGATGGCCTAGCGGTTAAGAGCGCCGACCGCTCTTGCAGAGGACCCGGGTTCGATCCCCAGCTCCCACATGGCGGCCGAGAGCCGTCTGAAACTCCAATTCCAGGAGAACTCCAGTTCCAGGGGAATCCGACACCCTCTTCTGACCTCCGCGGCATTGCACGACACGGGTGCACAAACCTGCATGCAGACAGTACATTGATACACATACCGAAATTAAAAAAAAAAAAAATTAAAAAAAAAAAAAGAATCTGATTTTTGGAGTCATAATCCATCTCTACCATTTATTGCCCATGGGAATTTGGCCAAGAGTCTAAAAGTTTCCTGATCTTCAGCCGTAAAATAAGTATCACACCCATGGCAGGTGTTTTACGGGTCTTTCACTCTTGATCTTTGCCCACTTCTTCAAATGAAAATATTGGGAGAGGTCTCCAGTGTATAACCATCTCTCTGTGGGAGATTGTTCATAAGCCCTCTACCATGGACACAGCTCCAAGTCCACAGACGCCCAAGTGTCTTCTAGACCGTGATCTGTGCACAAATAATCCAGAGAGATGCTCTTGTGTGTTTTAAGTCATCTCTGGATTACTATCACACCTCATATAAGTGCACGCTATGTAAAGAGTTGTCATGCCATATTGTTAGGGAATGATAACGACAAGACGTTGTACATGTTCAGTACAGATATGACCATCACAGATGGCCCTAAGTTTTGGTTGAGTCTGTGATGTGGAACCCAGGTGTGCTGAGGACGGGCTGTGGTGGAAGCTGGGCATGCTGAGAAATGACTTCACTTTCCAGAAGATGTCAGAGGACAGGAACTGCACTGCATGGTAGAAGACCTCCGTGCATCACCCTCGATCACCCGTTGTCCTGGCCCAGTCTCCTCTCTTCCTCTTTCTTGCTTCCTGGAATTCCCCTTCCATAACTACGCATATCCAGGTCTCTGTCTCTGCTTTCAGGAAAACCATAGCTAAAACCAGAACCTTCAGGATTTTTCCAAGCACAGCACATGGTCAAATATGAAATATAACTGACACAGAGCACAGTGCCACAGCCGTCCCCTCTCGGCTCCTTCTCCGTCCTTCTCGGGTGAACAAAGCATTGTCTTTCCCACACCTAGCCAGCCCTGCCCAGCTCTGCTCACTACTCCGCCTGTCCCTTCTACTCAGAAGTCCCCCTCCCGCCTTGCACTGGTATCACACCTGAACTTGAACAACCTCTGACGACACCCTTGATTACATCCGGAAGGTGGACTCCCTTGATTATACCCACTCAGCGCCATGTTCTCCTCAGACTTTTCACAATTTTCCATTTTTACAGTAATTCTGTTACCTTCGCCCTCTGTGAGACATAAAAACAGGACAGGGAGCAGACTCAGGGTGGGTCTCAGTGAAAGGGCAGGGATCCAAGGAAGGAAACTTTTATATTAGTTGAATGAGTGAAAGGATGAACAAGTGAATGAACACAATGTTCTTTCTTCTGTGATGCATGCACTGGCCTCAGCCTCCTTCCCACTCGCCTCCCTCCAGCCAACACACACACTGCCCCTGAGTCACTTCTCCCTGCCCTGCCTCACAGCATGAAGTGGTGATTTCACTAGCCACCTGCTTCTCTGTACGGCAGTTAGTGTGATTTGGGTTATTGTTCTCTCTCGCTTGTTCACTCTCGTTCTCTTACCTATCTGTCTCTATCCCCATCTTTCTCTCTCCATAACTTCCATTTCTTCTTTCCTTCCCTCCTTTCTTTCTCCATCCTCTGTTCTCTTTTCCTTCCTCCCTCACTTCCTCCCTCCATTTCTCTTCTCTTTCCTTCTTTCCTTCCCTTCCTCCTCCCCTTTTTTTCCCTTCCTTCCCCTTCCCTTCTTCCTTACTTCTTCCTTCCTATAACAACATGAATTCCAGCACATCTCTGTCACTCAGCCACAGTGTGTCCCTGGCTCATGCCTGAGATCCCTGGGACTGCTGAGCTGTGCCCAATCCTGAGATCCCTGGGACTGTTGAGCTGTGCCCAAGCCTGAGATCCCTGGGACTGCTGAACTGTGCCCAGTCCCGAGATCCCTGGGACTGCTGAGCTGTGCCCAGTCCCGAGATCCCTGGGACTGCTGAGCTGTGCCCAGTCCCGAGATCACTGGGACTGCTGAGCTGTGCCCAGTCCTGAGATCCCTGGGACTGCTGACCTGTGCTCAGTCCTGAGATCGCTGGGAGTGCTGAGCTGTGCCCAATCCTGAGATCCCTGGGACTGCTGAGCTGTGCCCAGGCCCAAGATCCCTGGGACTGCTGAGCTGCACCCAGTCCTGAGATCCCTGGGACTGCTGAGCTGTGCTCAGTCCTGAGATCCCTGGCACTGCTGAGCTGTGCCCAGTCCTGAGATCCCTGGGATTGCTGAGCTGTGCCCAGGCCCGAGATCCCTGGGACTGCTGACCTGTGCCCAGGCCCGAGATCCCTGGGACTGCTGAGCAGCACCCAGTCCTGAGATCCCTGGGACTGCTGAGCTGTGCCCAAGCCTGAGATCCCTGGGACTGCTGAGCTGTGCCCAGTCCTGAGATCCCTGGGATTGCTGAACTGTGCCCAGTCCTGAGATCCCTGGGACTGCTGACCTGTGCCCAAGCCTGAGATCCCTGGGACTGCTGAGCTGTGCTCAGTCCTGAGATCCCTGGGACTGCTGAGCTGTGCCCAGTCCTGAGATCTCTGGGATTGCTGAGCTGTGCCCAGTCCTGAGATCCCTGGGATTGCTGAGCTGTGCCCAGTCCTGAGATCCCTGGGACTGCTGAGCTGTGCCCAAGCCTGAGATCCCTGGGACTGCTGAGCTGTGCCCAGTCCTGAGATCCCTGGGACTGCTGAGCTGCGCCCAGTCCTGAGATCCCTGGGACTGCTGAGCTGTGCCCAGTCCTGAGATCCCTGGGACTGCTGAGCTGTGCCCAGTCCTGAGATCCCTGGGACTGCTGAGCTGTGCCCAGTCCTGAGATCCCTGGGACTGCTGAGCTGTGCCCAGTCCTGAGATCCCTGGGACTGCTGAGCTGTGCCCAGTCCTGAGATCCCTGGGACTGCTGAGCTGTGCCCAGTCCTGAGATCCCTGGGACTGCTGAGCTGTGCCCAGTCCTGAGATCCCTGGGACTGCTGACCTGTGCCCAGGCCCGAGATCCCCGGGGCTGCTGAGCTGTGCCCAGTCCTGAGATCCCTGGGACTGCTGAGCTGTGCCCAGTCCTGAGATCCCTGGGACTGCTGAGCTGTGCCCAGTCCTGAGATCCCTGGGACTGCTGACCTGTGCCCAGGCCCGAGATCCCTGGGACTGCTGAGCTGTGCCCAGTCCTGAGATCCCTGGGACTGCTGAGCTGTGCCCAGTCCTGAGATCCCTGGGACTGCTGAGCTGTGCCCAGTCCTGAGATCCCTGGGACTGCTGACCTGTGCCCAGTCCCGAGATCCCTGGGACTGCTGAGCTGTGCCCAGTCCTGAGATCCCTGGGACTGCTGAGCTGTGCCCAGTCCTGAGATCCCTGGGACTGCTGAGCTGTGCCCAGTCCTGAGATCCCTGGGACTGCTGACCTGTGCCCAGGCCTGAGATCCCTGGGACTGCTGAGCTGTGCCCAGTCCTGAGATCCCTGGGACTGCTGAGCTGTGCCCAGTCCTGAGATCCCTGGGACTGCTGAGCTGTGCCCAGGCCTGAGATCCCTGGGACTGCTGAGCTGTGCCCAGGTCTGAGATCCCTGGGACTGCTGAGCTGTGCCCAGGCCTGAGATCCCTGGGACTGCTGAGCTGTGCCCAGGCCTGAGATCCCTGGGACTGCTGAGCTGTGCCCAGGCCTGAGATCCCTGGGACTGCTGAGCTGTGCCCAGGCCCTGGATCCCTGGGACTGCTGAGCTGTGCCCAGGCCTGAGATCCCTGGGACTGCTGAGCTGTGCCCAGGCCTGACATCCAAAGTGAGGCAGCAGTGATGAAAGGAAATTCCGATCAATAACACAGAAGCTGGAGAACCTGGGAGCTACGGGAGAGGCTTTCAAAAATGCTAAAGATAAGGGTAGTGGTTTCGTTTCCGCTTTTGCCTGCAATGTAGGTACTGTGTCTGGCACCTCAACAGTCATCTAATGACAAGGAAAAGACCAAAATTTCAAAAGGTGCCAGCTCTGATATCACTGAGCTGCTGAACCTCCACACTGGGAGGAAAACAGGCAGGCATTGACTTCCGTCTAAGTGGCTCTAGCAGGTTCCTGTTTCTTGCTGTCAAATGAATCCCTAAATGAAACCGATCCAGAGCTAAAGAAGGCTTTGCTGCCGTGTACACGGCCTTGCATGGGGCACCACAAGCTGCTGTGGCCAGAGTGGAGACATGCTCCTATGGGTCTCACCCACTCTCGCCCACAAGCTGATCCTGCAGAGACGCACCACACGGCCCACACGTTAGCTTTCTTCCAAACCCTGGGCAAGCACTGCCTCCCACTCACAGTAGGGTGCAGTCTGAGTCTAGGCAAGAAGGGACAGAGAACATGCTTAGAGCTACTGGAGCAGGAGAAATATGATTTAAGCCATCCTGGTGTCAGAGCTGTCAGCTACAGCAAGGAGGTCAAGAAGTTCAGGGAGCCCACCACCAGATGCTCTGGATTTAGGGAGCAGTGGGAGAAAGGGACCTTGCTGGCACTGGCAATTTCTTTGTGAATTTTCTCCTTTTCCAGATCGATAGTTCAAGCAAGCTACAGGAAACTTTTATTTAAAGTGTTGAATGAGGAAGAGGTAGAGATGTTTATTTAAATAAACAGAAAGCACCAGGCACCCCATGAGTTGTCGTCTCTGGGCCCTTTATCTCCAAGATGTGTCTGAAATTGACTCAGGCTCTTGACTTTGAAGATCAGTATCCTGAATTTCCTCAGGATGAACACGCTGAGCACAAGCTGACTCAGAGAAACAGCCAGGTCCAAGTGTTTACCGAGAAAAGCGCACTCACACTTACCAGGACTCCCAAAAGTTTTCATTCTAAATATATTTTTGTTAGCGTCTGAAGGATTTAATCAGAGGCTGTATTTAGTCACAGATCAGCAAGTGCTCTTCGATACTCTCTTAGACATTTTAAACAGGAAACTCTGAGTCTAGAGAACAGAAAACATTTAGAACCGTGCCAGAGACGACTGGGAAAAGCTACCGCCCTGCTCATACCAGACGCCCAGGCATCCCCTTCTCTGCTGAGAGACATGTTTGGCCTAAAACCAAAGGGAAGATTTTTAGTTTCTTTGTACAATGAAAGGAAAGCTGAGGATGGAAGGGGCTGGGGCTCCAGCATGTGAAAGAGGGAATGCCAAACTTCTGAGGGAGGTGATTCCGAAGGGAGTTCTCATCTTCTTTTTCCATAATGTGAAACAAGAAGCTCCAATTGTTAACTTGACACAACTGGAAAGGGGCCTCAATGAGGAACGTCTTCCAGTGGATGCGCCTGTGACATTGTCTGGGAGGCATTTTCTTCACCGATAAGTGCTATGGGAGGGCTCAACACAGTGTGGGTGCTGCCATCCCCGGGTTGGTGGGCCTGGCCTGTGTAGGAAAAGTAGGTGAGCAAGCTAGGGGAAGGAAGTCAGCAGGCAGCGTCCCCGCTCTGGGCTTAGCCCCTGCCTTCAGGCTCTTGCCGTGATCCTGGACTTCCCTCAAACATGGACTGTGCCTTGGAAGGGAAAGATGAAATAAACCTTTTCTTCCCAAAATTGTTTTAGGTCCGTGTTTTATCTTAGCAACAGAATCCAGAACTAGGACAGTAGTTCTCTGAACATTACAACTTCATGGGTACCATGTGCCACCATGTTTCATTCACACATACTTTCATGCATGTATGCATGCATGTACCTTTGACACTACGAAACCTGTAACAGTTTTCTATATGAAGAGTGGATCATTAGGGATTCCAGCACTGCCATGAGATAATGGACCATTTGATCCAGCATCACCATAAACCTGAAATGGATCTGGATGAAGAATAGAAGAATAAACTGAAATGCGGTGCGTGATGCTGTATTTGTGTGCTGCCCTGGAAATGTCCCTTATCTTGGTTTCAGGATTTCTCCACTCTGGCTTTTCCTCATGGACTCTGATTAGAGTGCTCCTACTCCCAGAAGAGAATCTGATTGGTTCAGATAGCCACTTTCATCTGCAGGTGCTGTGTCCATCAGGGGCCTGTGGTCCCACTGGCTTTCTTAGATGCAGGGCACGAGGGGTTTGTTTCCCAACCATGGCCTCGCATCATGACTCTCAGGGCCACTCACAGTTAATCCTTCTTCTTCAAAGCTTTTACCCAAGTCCGCCCCATGTCTTATGGGATCCTTTGGAATGGCAAAGGTTAATCACTCCTTGAACCTGCTGTCAAGGTGCCTACACCCCAGCTGGAGTTAAAAGAGAAAATGGAATGTACATCATAGGAAGTAGGAAGCACTGAATGCTGTAAGATGCAGATGAGGTGCTTGGAGAACATATGACCTAAAGACATGATCTCAGTCTTTGGAAAGGGCTGTGTAGCTGAAGTGGCTCTTGAACATAGCCTATAGTGAAAAATAAGAATTTCAGAGAAGGGGAAAACAAACAAAAACCAGTTGTTGGAAAGCCAATGACTGATGGCAAGCTTTTTCTCTTGTCCCTGTCCCAGAGTGCCAAATTCATACATGTATACACCCAATAAACATTAGTTGATTACCTACTGTTTATTAGGTTAGGAGAGCCTCCTCTTTTCTGAATATATAACAGTTTATTGTCTGATAAAGCAATGTAACACAAGATACGAGCTTGAAGAGCATCCTTCAAGACTCTTGTTCCACTTGCTAGAACCTGGTCTCCAAAGAGCTAGTTCAGTAGTACTCAGACATCAAAACCACACCCCAACTACCTCATTTCTGTTTTCCATGGAAGAAATTCTGTAATAATGAAGAACAGAATGGGAAGAACAGCAGAATTCTTAGCAGAGTTGCTAGAAAGAACTGAGAAATGTTCATTTTTTAGGAGACCACGTGTGCTCGCCACATCTGATGTTCCCTTCTGTATGTGCACTCTTGGACTATCAGTACCAAGAGAGGGAGAGGGTACAACCTCGTTCTAGGTTTCAGAAAGGAGCTAAGCATATTTGATTTACACCCTGCTCATGCACAGCCTGTTAGAAGACCAGTGATGACTATGAAGTAGGTGCTCTTGGGCTCATTTCTCCAGAGTTCAATTCTCTGGCAAGCCTAAGCTTACTGATTTCTATCAGCCACATGAAAAACTCATATATGAAACAAAATATCTAGAGAAGTATGGTGGGATAGGTGAAAGATGGATGGAGGGATGGATGATAGATGGGTGGAAGGATGGACGGACAGATAGATTTCTGATACAGAAAGCAAAGGGAAGAACAACAGTCCAGAGGAGCTAGAACATCAAAGAGGTTAAGCCAAGCTGAACAGGGACTTCAGCCCATGCCACATTAGAATTAATTGCATAGTTGATAACTCCCAGATCCTTTGCAGAAGAACCCCTGGGGACGGCCCCAATATCTGTTTCCATCTCCCAAGTGACCTTAGTTTGCAGCCATAGAAAATTCCCACTTAACCATTACACGTGCATTGGGGGAGGGTCCCTCCACTTCTGAAAACCATTTCTATGGTAGAAATGCAGCACAGCACCCTGACTACTCAAACACCAAAGCCAAGCCATGTGCTGAGGAACACATGGTAGAAGAAACATTCTCACCAGGAGCCAGGGACACAAGCTCTGGAGGTGACCTGCTAAGGGTGCTTATGCAGCTGCAATAAGACTTGGAAAGAGCCCCTTCCTGAGAAAGGTAGAAAGGTCTAGAAAGTTCCATAGCAAGAAGTCATAATCAATATTTGCTTGCTGACAACACAATGAGGAATCTCCGTCATCAGACAGAAGTCAAAATGCCAGGTCACAGGACAAAAGTTTGGTTCCAGATGGGGAAAAACATCCCAAAAGTCTGATCCTGAAGGCAGTTGACTAGCCCTGGGGACATGTTATTGAAGACAGCTCAGGCCCCAGACACTGGGTTAAGATGCCTGGGTGGAATTTTATCCTGTGATAAACACGGTTCTGTCCCTGGCCTCTATAAGACAAGTTGGCCAAAGAGAGCTTCTGTGCACAAGGACTGGGTGGAAAGGGTTGCTGAACTACAGATCTGTGGCTATCCTAAGTCTCTCAATAGCAGGGCTGTTATTTCTAATGAGTTCCTGGGGATGCTGACCCTGGCCTGGGGTCCACACATGGGGACTCAGCAGCAGGCTGGCCTCCACCCCCCCTTTTTTGCTCAGAAACCCCAAAGCTCTCCTACAGTCACTACTGACACTCAGCACAGGACCATAGAGCAATATGTGCCTGGAAATATGTGTCAGGGTTACAGGACAGGTCCTTTTAAATATAGATGGGGTCATGGTTATGCTAATATTCTATTAACGTCTATTAACTCCTACAATGGGCCATTTGAGAGGCCAATTCAGAGTCTAAAGCCCTGAACCACACCCCTCCTGGCAGAAGATGACAGTCTAGTTTACTCTCTTACTTGATGGCAAGAAATAACTGTAGAGAGGGAATCTCCAACTTCAATTTCAAGAGTTTTATGGCTTCCTTCATTTCGTTTCTGGATATTCCCCAGGTTACAAATCCAATGCCAGGTTTCTATGCAGCACTTGCTGCTACTCGCCTGCTACTCTCCTGTGCTTGATGAATACTTGGTATTGGGACATATTTATTTGGTAGAATTTTTAGCACTAGGAAAAGAACCTAGGACCTTGTACATGCTAGCAAACTATTTGGCCACTGACCCTCAACACCCACCCAACTCTGAATTATGGTCATTTGTTTTTCTTGTTAGACTTCTCCTGCACCATATCAGAAAATAGCTATACTAAGTGTGTGTTCTTGAGGGTTTAGCACAGGAACTTTGCTGGCCCTGGAAGGACTGTCTCTCCAGATTCAGTCAACTCCTAGAGATAGTGAACAACTTATCCAAGGAATGAGCCATTCAAACCAAACCAACTAAGCCTAGAACCCATGCCTGAACCTCCCACTGTGGATTCACTCACCTGAACAAGCACTAAACAACCACTAAATCTTTTGTGTGCAGCCAATCCCAAACCTGCCTCCTGCTGTAGCCCCCTGCACAGAGGAACATTGCAAAGGCTAGTGGCCTTTTCATCTTGCTTCCCCTGCCTCCTCACACCACGCATACTGGGTCTCTTGGGACAGGAGTATGATGCTGCTCTTCCAACGGCACTTGTCTGCTGAGTTGTTGGCCTTACCACAGCTGGATCATAGTGAGTTCTATATTTTTTTTTTAATTTTTTTTTTTCTGTATGTGTATGAATGTACTGTCTGCATGCAAGTCTGTGCACCCGTGTCGTGCAATGCCGCGGAGGTCAGAAGAGGGTGTCAGATTCCCCTGGAACTGGAGTTCTCCTGGAATTGGAGTTTCAGACGGCTCTCAGCCGCCATGTGGGTGCTGGGGATCGAACCCGGGTTCTATATTTTAAACCAGCAATTTGGGGCAGGAAATGCAAGATAAATCATCAGCCTTTGGCTGATTTTGACATTCATTTAATTCACATATGATTCTTAACAATTTCTAAGTTTTCTGAGGGTGATGTCTATACCACCACCACCCGCCCTTACTCCCAGAAGGCTCAGAAAGGTCCTGGAAGGCATACATATGTTTTCCTTGAAAATCAGGCTGCAAAGGCCAAAGTCATGCCCAAGTATTCTGATAGTCGTTCTCCACACCTTCAGACTGTAGCGATGTCCTAATACATCATCAATTGGCTTCCTCCTGTGGGGAGGGATCTGTATTGTCAATCTGGTCCCCTTATAGATTCCACACGTATCTTCTGGTGAGTTTAGGGGAGAAACCAGAGGCATGTAGCTAAGCTCTCTTTCCTCTTCTTGGGAGCCGTCAGCAGGAGAGCAAATATTTACTCTGCTCCCTCTTGGTATAACCTTGGCGTAGGCCAGCCATTATGCAGCTGTGTTCAGGCTCTGAGATTCACTATTAGAAAGCCCATTGTTGCTACTGCTGTAAACCACATTCTATGATATAACATTTAAACTGAATGTACCAGGGCTAGAGAGGTGGCTCTGTGGGTGAAGTGCTTGCTATGCAAGCATAAGGACCTGAGTTCAGAATCCCAGCACCGACAGAACATGCATGTAATGAGGGCCAGAGGTAGGTGGATCCTGGGGGTTCACTAACCAGACTGTCTAGGTGAAATGGTAAGCTCTGACCCAGGTTCAGTGAGAGACCCTGCCTCAAAAACACAAGGCAGAAAAGTGATTGGGGAAAACATCCTGATATCATCCTCTGTTCATCACACCTGCACCCAAACACATACACACACACACACACACACACACACACACACACACACACAATAGGTGGCTACAGAGATGGCTCAGCAGCTAAGAGCACTGGCTGTTCTTGCAGAGAACCTGGATTCAGTCTCCAGCACCCACATGGAGCTAACAACATTCATAACTCCAGTTCTGGGACATCCAATACCCTCTTCTGGTTTCCATGGGCACAGCACATATGTGGTGTATTTACATACATGCAGGCAAAACATTCAAACACATAAAATAAATGTTAAAGATGTGTATAAAATAAATGTGTATCGGTTTCATTATCTCCAAAACATATATAGGTATAATTAATTACCTTATGAAATTTTTAATAATTAAGTTGGGAAAAAAACATAGAAAATCTTGCACTGTGTAAATTCATGGAGCTTTCTTTCATCTTGCTGTTTTTCACTGGAAGCTTTCTCTCCCCTCGTCCTTTCAGCCCTGTTACTTCTTGCCCCAATAACTCTGCCCTCCGACAGAGACCTGGCCTGGCCTGGGCAACTTCTCAAGAACCAGTGAAGCAGCAGGATCTGGAAGCTTCTCCACAGAAGGCTTTGTTTTGTTTGCTTTGTTTTTTCTGAAGATACATGAGGAAGTGGGTTTTATAAGCATGCCAGGGAGAAAGTGAAATGCTGATACCCGAACCCTGTGGCAGAGGGCGAGTGCCCACTGCACTGCTTTAGAGCCTAGTTGACTCCAAGCCCCAGAAGGAAGAACTTCTCTGAGGGCACAGAAGGTGACCACGGATGGCTGCGGAGGCCCCCCAGGGAGGCAGATGGACTGCATGTTCCCTGGCCACCCAAAGGCCATGTTCTTTGGAGGCAACAGTGATTTCTCGGATCCCAGTAACAAGTAGTCCCGAGGAAGTAGCTAGCGTGGGCAGCAGATGCCTGAGGGAGAGACCACATATTCAGAAAAACAACCACAAAAACACACGGAGGATTTGTGTGTCCAAATGAGCTGCTGGCAGAAGGTCAGGGCAAAAGCCAGCACGAGCTTAGAGTAGGAACAGTTTATCCACCTCTCAGACACTTCATAAATGCCCAGGACGTGGCAAGGCTCTGTGCCCGGTGCTGGAGATGAATCCATGGCAAGAGCGTCCCCGCCTACTGACAGTAAGTCTCCACCTCCTCCTTATAAGAACACCTCTGTATTCCCTTAAGCATTTGAAATTCTTGAGACAACAGATCCATCTTTCAGTGCATAAATCACTTTTCATGTTGCCCTCCCCAGCTCTAACTGTCAACTTGCCACAGCTTAGAGTCTTCTAAGAAGGGGGTCTTAATTGAGGGATTTCTCAGCTCAGATTGGCCTGTGGGTATATCTGCAGGGGATTGTCTTGATTATTAATTGATGTAGGAGGGCAGGTTGGGGGTGGAGCTATTCCACAACAGGTGGTCCTGGGCTATGTAAGCTAGCTGAGCAGGACACGTGTGAGGCAGCAAGCAGCATCTGCCATGGTTTCTGCTTCAAGTTCCCGCTTGAGTTCCTGCCTTCATGTCCCCCAGTGATAGACTGTGACCTTTCTTCCTCTAAATTGCTCTTGGTCTGGGTGTTTTATCACAGCAACAGAAGGAGAATAGAACACGGCCTGTTGCTGAAGCCCACTGTTATCCTCAGTTACTTCTTGGGGAGATGGCATCTTATTATAGAAGGTTTGTTGTTTTCATACAGGCAGTGAGTGGAAGAGTGATGTTCTCCTTCCACCTCCATCTTTGATAGGACTATGAAAAAAAATCTACCTTCCAAAAGTCAGCAGAATCAGCCTAAGATTCATGAGATCAGACACACTGAGGGAAGAAATCAACCTGTTGGTTTAAATATATGTTTAATTTGGACTCAGGAGCACAAACTTGGGTTGTCATGATCCTCCATGCATCCTGCACATTTTTCATTGGTCTTTAAAGACCTGTTTTATAATGTTTATTTGATAAGTTAAACAATAGAAATCTATAAAAATCAACAAATAGAAATGTGAGATCAAGAATTTGATGAAACTGACACCCTCCTGCCCCTGGTTCCCTGTCATTCCCTGACACAATCCATTTAATAAATACATTTCTTTTTTTTTTTTTCTCTTTTTTTTTTTTTTTTTTTGGTATTTTTGTCACAGGGTCTCCCCTTAGTCCCAGCTGGCTGCAGCTCGCTCTGTAGACCAGACTGGCCTTGAACTCACAGAGATCTGCCTGCCTCTGCCTCCTGAGTGCTGGGTTTAAAGGCGTGTGCCACCACACCTGGCAGTAAAGATGATTCTTAGCCACCATGTGGGTGCTGGGAATCGATCCCGGGTCCTCTGAAAGAGCAGTCAGTGCTCTTAACTGCTGAGCCCCCATTTAATACATTTCTATGTAAGAGTATAGGCATGAGAACATCATATTCTAAGTACAGGTGTGTGTGTGTGTGTGTGTGTGTGTGTGTGTGTGTGTGTGTGTGTGTGTGTGTTAACGCAGAAAGACGAAGGAAGGGTCAATTGGGGCAAGCTTGGCAGTGGGAAGGAGGGTAGTCGCTGGCTGAGGTCAGCGCGGCAGGTGGCGGGGAGGCGAATGTGGGCTGGTGAGCAGCGCCTAGCCAGCGTCCATTTGCGCGCGCCCCCCCTCCGCCCCCCCCCGTCCCCTCCTCCCAGGAGATCCCTGCGCGACCAACTCCCAGCGAGGACAGCCTTTTGAGGCGCCATTGCTGTGAACGCTGGTCTCTTTTGAAAGTCGTTCCTAAAACAGTTAAGGTTTTATTTTATTTTGTTTTGTTTCCAAGTCACAGCCTCTGAATCTCCCTGGACCACTTCCAGTTGCTGGCCTGTGCCTGCTAACTTCGGTCCTAGTGACCTCGGCCCCAGATGCCCCTTGGTTCGTCCTAGGCAGACGCCGCGATCCCCGCTTGAGTGGCCCGGGGTGGAAGTTTTAGCCTAGCTGTTCTGGAGGCAGAGTACTTAGTCCAAGAAACATTATATTCCTTTTTCTGGATATGCCGCAAAAGGATCCATGCCAGAAACAAGCCTGCGAAATACAGAAATGTTTACAAGCCAATAACTATATGGAATCTAAGTGTCAAGCTGTCATCCAAGAGCTGCGTAAGTGTTGTGCACGATATCCCAAAGGAAGATCTCTTGTCTGCTCAGGTTTTGAGAAAGAAGAGGAAGAAAACCTGACACTGAAGTCTGAATACAAGTAAAGTTGTGCTGAGAGGTTAAACGCTGCTCCGTATTCCCTCCAAATATGTTTTATTTACTGTCTCTTCTTCAACCGAGGTGGCAGCAAATAGCAAAACAACTGTAAGAGTTAGCAATATGCCATCTATACAAAATAGATATCAGTATATTAGAAAATAAATATGTATAATGTAAAAATGAGCTGCTAAAATAAACTTGTTTCATAGGAACATTTTTTGTTTGGTACAAAATGTATTTTAAGAGACTATTATATACATATTAATAAATTCTTCTTGAATACTTAAAAAAAAAAAAAGAAAAAAAAGAAAGAGGAAGGAGGGAGAACAAGAATGTTCAGTGTTTGTCTTTTTCACTTCCTATAGAAGGGTGGGTGCCATGCTGTATGTGAACATTTCCTGGACCTCTCTCACATCTAAGATCATGCCCTAGGCAAACATTTCTTGTTTGTCTTCAGTCACACAACTGCCTGTAGTCTCTTTATTCAGTAGCTTATTTCTTCACCACTGTGTAAACTTACCATGCTGTTTATTGTTCACGTTTCTCACCTAGTGAAGATAGGTTTTTTTTTTATTTTATTTATTTTTTTTTTTTTTGCTGAGGATTAGAACCCCACAAGATAGGTTTTTTAGAGCCTGTGTTTTATTCTTCATTATGGAAATTTTTAGATATATTCAAAAGTAAAGAATATGGCATAGAGAAGCCAGTGCAGCTGCCACTGATGACAAAGCTTGTCAACACATGGCCAATCTTCCACCATGTATTCTACCTAACATACCAACCCACGGATAACTCCGAATGTGTCTTAGAAAGATAATAGCATGTCTTTTTGTTTTTTAATGTAGCAATCTCAGTACCATACTCATTCCTTCATATGAACAGAGGTGTTCAAAACTCCTGCCTCACAAACTTCCAGTGTTTCAGAAATTGTGGTGGGGTCAAGGTGAGTCTGAAGAACGATTGGCAATTCTCTCTAGTTACAATCAAGTGTGTGTTTTGGGGGGAGGGGTCATTACTGTACCTCCCAAAATCTGCAGAGGGGAACTCCAAGGAACTGGAAAGACTGGCAAGGCCACATGGAGTCCAAGCCCCAGGTGCAGTAGCAGCTTCTGATGTCTTATCTACTCCTTCTGTCTTGAGCTTTGTGCTCTGTCTTCATTGGTAAAGTCTTGGGGAGATGTTCTAAGATTTCTTCCTATTTTTCCCTCCTTATAGGCTTAGAAAATAGGAGGACAAGGAAGAGCAGACAACATAGGAAAATACAAAAATAAAGGTAAAAAATTGCCCCTTCAGGCTAGAGAGATGCCTCAGAGATTAACACCACTGTCTCCTCTTGTAGAGGACCCAGGTTCAATTCCCAGCTCCCACATTGTGGCTAACAACCATCCACAACTCCAGTTCCAGGAGATTCAGTGCCCTCTTCTGGCTACTGTAGGAATTGCATGACATGGGTGCACTTATATGCATAAAAAATAAATTTGCACTTACACAATGGAATTCTACTCAGTGGTAAAGAAAGATGAATTGGGGCTGGAGAGATGGCCTAGCGGTTAAGAGCGCTGACTGCTGGGCTGGAGAGATAGCCTAGCGGTTAAGAGCGCCGCTCTTACAGAGGACCCGGGTTCGATCCCCAGCACCCACATGGCGGCTGAGAACCGTCTGAAACTCCAATTCCAGGAGAACTCCAGTTCCAGGGGAATCCGAGACCCTCTTCTGAACTCCGCGGCAGTGTCGTCTTTTGACCCGACCACGGGTGCACAGACGTTGCATGGGGACAGTACATCATACACAACCAGAAATAGAAATAAAAAATTAATAAAAAAAAAAAAAGAAAGATGAAATCATGAAATCCTGCAGCCAAGTGGATGGAGCTAGAATTGTAATACTAAGTGAGATAGTGTATGGTAACACAGATTTTCAGAAAAACAACAAAGATTGTCCTCTCTTCCTATAGTGATATTCGAGCCACATATCCTTTCTTCTTTTTTTTTTTTTTTATTTTTTTTTTTGGTATACTGCTGTGGCGTCACAACTTTCTTTTTGTTTAGTTCTTTTTTTTTCAATTGTTGATTTATTTACTGTGTATGTGTATTCAATCTCTGTCTGCATGCAGGTTTGTGCACCCTGTCGGTCCTGCAATCCCGCGGAGGTCAGAGAGGGTCTGGATTCCCCTGGAAACTGGAGTTTCAGACGGCTCTCAGGCCGCCATGTGGGTGCTGGGATCGAACCCCGCGTGGCCTCTGTTAAGAGCGGTCCGCTACTCCCTTAACCGCATAGGCCATCTCTTCAGCCCCCTGTTATGTTCTTTTTTTTATTTTTTGTATTTTTTTTTTGTTATTTTTCTGTGTGCATAGTGTGTATCATGTGTGCAATGTACGGGAGGTCAGAAGAGAGGTCTGGATTCCCCTGGAACTGGAGTTTCTCCTGGAATTGGAGTTACAGACGGTTTCAGCCTCCATGTGGGTGCTGGGGATCGAACCCGGGTCCTCTGCAAGAGCAGTTGGAGCTCTTAACCGCTAGGCCATCTCTCCAGCACCATAATCCTTGTATGTTGAGATATGTATCCTGATGTAACTGCAGGAAACACAAGGGAATAATGGGAAAGGAACACATGGGGGTACACAGGAAAGGGGGGTGGCACATAGGCAACTCAGAGACGAGAAGAAACTAGTAGTGGATCGAGTGTCTCATCTAAGAATAAATGGAAAATTCAAATACACAGTGGAAAAGGCAAGGTTACCAATCTGGACTATGGGGAAATGACAGACCATATAAGCATTTTGGGTAGAGAAGGAGAAGAGAACCCAAGAGAGGTGGTAACTATAAGAGACTCAGGTACATATCAAAGNCCAACTCCTCACATGGGTGTGCATTGGACTGATAACCTCACATGGCCTCTAGAGGGGATGGATCATTCCTCATCTTGAAGTTGAAAAGCTCCATCCTTCAAGAGATGGGAGATGGAGGGTCAGGACAACCTTTAAAGGTCAAAGCCGTAGATGGCAGCAAGAAGTGTAGTGTCATCATAGGACATTAGCAGAAAAAGTTAAAACGAACTCAAAGCTATCATTTCCAACCCAACCAATTTATTCTCTCTTTAAATGTTGAGCAGGAAAACAAGGTACAGTTAATGCAGAGGAAGACACCTGATTGCCGCTTGCCCGTATACACCAATGAACACCAGACAGTTCTTGAACCTCTGACACACAATTTGAATCCTACATAACATATAAAGCCTAGTCTGTGAAAATCGAAGTAAGAGGATCAAGTTACCCTGGGCTACGAAGCCAAGACATTAAAAAAAAAAAAAATTGGAGTCGGGTCCTCATCAAAAATATCTATTACTAACACTGTTTTCATATTTACTTTTTCATATGTATTCACGGTCTCTCCCTCTATTTCCATAACAGAGATGTCTAGGAATTGAATATGCAACACTTTGGCCTCCAATGTCCTTGACTGAAAGTTGGTTTTCTTGTCCCGTTAATGTTTCTTTTTTTTTAATTTTATTTATTTTCTGTATGGTGGAATGTACTGTCTGCCATGCAAGTTTGTGCACCCGTTCCGTGCAGTGCCCCGGAGGTCAGAAGAGAGTGGCGGATTCTCCCCCTGGAGCTGGAGTTCGCCTGAATTGGAGTTACAGGACGTTTCTTGGCAAGACAATATGGGTGCTGGGGGTTCGAACCCGGGTCCCTGTAAGAGCGTTCGGCGCGCTTAAACGCTACAATCTCTCCAGCCCTTCTTTGTTCTTTTCTTCCCGCATGACTCACATGCGCACTGGCCGAGGGCAGCTTGTTCCTGGTGTGTCACTGACAGCAGAGATGTAACAGCATCTTACATGCCCTGTTCCTAGCTGGTACAGCTAGCGCCTTGGGCCCTGGCCCCTACCTTGTGCTGTTCTTTATTCAGATGTTGTCCTGCCTTACTCGTTTCTCTAATGCCATGGACGTCATTGAGATTCTCAAATGGCCTTGACTTCGGCATAAGGAAACAGCTTTCTGGATATCAGTGCTTGTATCAGGGAAAGCAAGCTCTGACTTGTGTCTTCTCTGCAAACCTGTGCTGCCCCACCCTGTTTTTCAGTATGTGACCGTTCACCTAACATTCCCCTCTTCTCTCCACAGTGTCTTCCAACTTCTCCTGGGGCATTGCACTGGCGCCCCTGCTCTGGTCTTCTTGGTTTTGGGGGGAATATGGATCACACGATGGTCAGAAACAGAGCAGGAAAAACATACGGTCTGAGGAAGCTACCAACTGACCACCAGGACTTTCCATCCCACTCAAGCCAAATAAAGGAAATGAAATAATGTGAACTTGATCTGTGCTCCTTCTTTTGGGGGTGGCCGTGCTATTTGAGGGATTCTGGGTTTTCCTCCATTGTTTAACACCCCCCCTCCCCAACACCATTTGCAGCAGAAGATTGGAGTCTTACGATCCATATTTCACTGAAAACCAGTGTTAGGAGTGAACGTTCAGGAGAGCTGAGCAGCTCTGCAGTTGGGATCCACCCAGGAGAATGGGGTGGGTAAAGGCAAGCTCAGTGGTACAGCTCTTGTGTAGTTTGTAAGTATGAGGCTCTGAGTTTGATACCCTCGCACAGCAACCCCCCGTCCCCCACCAAACTCCTCCCAACAGCCAGTTTGCCTTCAGTAGGAATAAGAAAAAAATCTCCAAAGAACTTTGGCAATTCATTCATTCTCTCAATAAAAGTGTCTAGAAGCCTGTTTGGATATTCGGACACTTAAGACATAGTTTGGACTGTTTGGAAGAGGGGAGTTTTCATTTTGATCTGGAAATGAGATTTAGAATGTCCAAAGTAGACAATTCAGCCGCGGTGAAGTGCTTGGCGAGAGTAGTTAAAAATACAGTGGGATAGAGTTAAACCCAGGGAGAAATGAGAACACTGGAGCATGTCAGTGAATCGAGAAGTAGACGAACGCCATAAAACACCTATGAGGAGAAAGAGAAGGGGGGAGAGAGGAAGGAAGAAAAAAATTAAAAAAAAAAAAAAAAAAAAAAAAAGAGAAAATGTCCACTAAGTACTGGTCACTGTCTATCTGGACCAAACCCACTGGCAGAGCACCCAGAGCAGCCTAAATGGGAAACCAGATTCTAACCCTCCAACCTGACAGCGCTCCCCCAAGACACCACCCCCCCTCCCAGCACTCTGAAGCAATACGGAAGACAACATGTCCCATTTCCTAATCATAAGCAAAAGGCTGGAATGTTAGGGCTGAGCTTCCCCAGAATCCCAAGGACCACAGTGCCACTTTCCTCAGTCGTGTCAATCTTCTACCTCTTCCCCTGTACCTGAAACCCCGCCCCATGGGTATAAAAGGTGTACCCCAGCCACCATCTTGCCCCACCTTTGCCCCCTGCCCTGCTCCTGCTCCACCACATGCCTGCAGGCTTCCTGCTCTGGCAGTCCCACATGGAAGTGAATCATGTTCCTGCAGTGAAAAAAAAAGAAAGAAAAGCTGTTCCCAAAAGAACCTGGTTTCTTTAATACACGAAAAATCTAGGGGAATAAATGGGTAAAGTCGAAATGTGTGCTAATTAGCACGGCTTACTCTTCCTCCTACTAAGGCACTTGTTCACATGTGGCCCCCACAGAGGCCTTTCTGAAGCACCTTGCTATTTCTCCAGCTCTGCCCTCCTTCCACTGTTGGGGAACAACCGCAGCTTCTGTTGCAGATTTTCTCGGAGAGGGAGACGTGAGGGCAGAGAATCCCCTTTGATAACAGCTGCACTCCAGCACTTTGAGGCAGCAATTTAATGAGTATTTGTAGAATCAATGAAAATAGGACAGCCTCTCTCATGCTCACTTCCAATAAAAGAATTCTTTTTTTTTTTTTTTTAATTTTATTATTTATTATGTGTAGGAAATGTACTGTCTGCATGCGGTTTTGTGTTACCCGCGTCAATGCCGCGGAGGTCAGAAGTAGGGTCTCGATTCTCCTGGAACTGGGGTTCTCCTGGATTGGAATTTCAGACGGTTCTTGCCGCCAGGGCTCCGGGCTGGGGATCGAACCCGGTCCTCTGTAAGAGTGGTCGGCGCTCTTAAACCTAGGGCCATCTCTCCAGCCCTCAATAAAAGAATTCGAAGAGTAAATATCCAGAGGCTTTAATCACATAACAGTTTCCCCATGGCAAAATACCAATCAAGTTCAGTGAATTAATAATGAAAGTATAGAGTTGTTTAAACTTTAAGGTTACTTTGGCGGTGGGCATCCTTCTTGGTCCATTTGGATACTCCAACAAAATGCCATCAGTTGGATGATTTATAAATGCGGGAGCTTATTTGTTGCCGTTCTGGAATGAGAAGTCCAAAATCAAGACACTGGTGCTTCCTGGTTCACAACATAATCACATTGCGAGGGCCCCACATTTCAACACCATTCCATTGAGTGTTAAGATTTCAATGTATGATAGTCAGGAAGACACAGTCAAGTGGTACCCACACTCTCACAGAGCAGGAGCAGAAGACACAGAAAACGACAGTGCCAGTGAGCATCACAGGGGCAAAGGAAAATAACGTGATATTGATGTGCTCATGCCTTATCTATCCAGCCTTAGTGGGTAAGATCAAGACTGTTAGGAAACGGTCACTCTCACACTCTGTGGTTACTTGGTAATCTGGCTCGGGGTAGATACAAGCAATGCAAGGAGCAAGCCAATGGGACAATGGGGCCATCTTGGACCAGCGTCCCCAAGACTGAGTTGGTGCATCTCTTTCCTGTCTGTCAGTGAGACAGCTGGTTGACCTAAATCCATCTTGAAAGATGGATTTTACCACAATAGGAAATCCCACAGATGAGTACCTCTCCGCCAACTACCACAACCAAGAGTAGACAAAGTCAAGAGGCTCCCCAGGAGTCCTACTGCTAGGAATTTATTCTAGGAAATCATTAAATAACAGGAAATGATCCATATATAAAACAACTTGATAAAATTTACTACCCTGACAATGAAAAGTTATGCATCAATCAACAGTTATAATTACCAGTACTGTGAGACAAAGATAATACTAATGGAAAAGTAGAAATTGCTTTCTATGATACTTAGATGAGTGATAGCTGGAGTCTGAGTTGAGTGCTTCTGGGATCATGGCCTCTTATTTAAAGGATTGGAATTAAGGCTCAGATAGATTTGCAAAAATACAAAAGTGATTTCATTCAAAGCAAAGCAATCATAGAATCAGAAATATGATGTCAAGATTGACAGGGGGCCACATGAGGGAAGATACTGAAGGGCTGGATTATTATGTGGGGCTTGCTTTTATAGGCTCAAGAGAAGGAGGAGTTGGGTTCCTAGGGGCATAGTTTGAGTGGACCTCTATTTTGACTGAGATATTTGTTTTCATAATCACTTATCTACTATGCATGTACTTTATTCCCATGATTAATCTAATTTTAATTATATGTCAGTCAATTATGCATAGGCATAAGATGGCAAATAAGGAATTTTCCCTAAAAGTTCCATTTGAGGATACAGTTTTTCTTGTTACAAACACATTCACACACACACAAAAAAAAAAAAAAAAAAAAAAAAAAAAAAAAAAGAATAAAAATAAAAAAAAAAAGGGCTCCCACGAATCACTAAAGGCAGGATTGGCTCCCCTACCTTCAGGTCTAGACCTAATTGTAAAAATTGAAATAGAATGTGTATTAAAGTTTTGATGGTTGTTACGAAGAAGAAATTATCCAGTGTTTTCAAAGTGGGGTGTGCAAGCCAAGTGGACTCCCAGGCTATTAAGCGGCTCCCATGTCTGCCTGTCCCAATTTTATTACTAATTAAACCTCTTCATCTTAGACAAAGATAAATAATGAAAAAAAAAAAAAAAAAAAAAAATGTTTTTTTGGGGGGGGGGGTGCAATGCTCAAGCTGGAGCTTCGGTTGCTTTTGTGATTTGGGGCAAGTCTTTGAATCTCACAGTGTACCAGTTTCTTTGTTTTTTGAAAATCAGGAAAGAAAATGAAACAAAACCAAATTCTTATTTGCGCTATATTTATGGTTTATAGTTTTTAATTTTAAATAGTAAACTGACCTCATGATCAAAACCAGGAAGCATCAGCAAAAATGAAAATAGCTGCTTTGTTTAGATTGAGTGTAGGCATACTACACAGCCCAGGACCAGCTTCAGTTTGCTGCCTGTTTCTGAACATTACTTGTTATTGTAATACAGCAATGGCTGCATGCTCATGTATTGTCCTTGGCTGCCTTTTAGAGTACAGAGTAGCTGAAACAGAAAGGCCTGAAGTATTTACTAGCTGGCCCTTCTGAGAATAATTTTATCAACCCCTGATTTTGATCAAGGAGCCCAGGGCAATTTTTGTTTTTAATAATAAAGTATTTTAATGTTATTGAATGTCAGGTAAGATGCATGTTCATTTTTTTCAAAAATATAACAATATTAAAATATTACTGTGGAAAAAGTAGGAACTAACATAATTAATACTAGAAAAATCATTTTAGTAGCAACTCTATTCACCAACACTTCTAATCAAAGTACTTTCCACCTGTGGTCAGAAACCTGTAATAAATATCATTCTTATCAGCCCTTAATTTTTAATTGAGCTTTTGTACAGTTCATACATTGCGTAATCAAATTTAGACCTGTTCCCCCCTCCATACCTCACCTCACCAGAGTGCATGCATTTCTGCCATACTGTTAAATACTGTCCTTGCATCTTTTTCTCATCTTTAAAAAACTTTTTTGATACAGAAGCTTACAGTTTTTTAAACAAAACATTTAAAAGAAGACTCCAATCATCTAACTATGAGGGAGTATCCTTTCAACCCCCTGAGGATACGAGGTTTAACTTCAATACGTTTAACATACCATAACAATACCAATTAATCAGGAGGACATGTTGATTCATTTCGTTTGAACCATTCTTTCCACATCCGTTTAGAGATTTTTCCTATAATTATTATTATGGATGATGTTTTGTTGAAAGTACATCTCCTCACATGTCTGTTTGCTTTTCAATCATCTCACTGAGATGCATTCTTGTTTGTGTAAATTTTGAATTGAAAATTTGTGTATTTAATATTTTGATTATCTGAGATCTCCCAAGACCAGCTGAAGCCGCAGGAAGTTAGGTAGAAGCTGGGTGCTTCAGCAAGGCTGATTGTTGGTTGACTTAATCTAGTGTTACCGTGTGTCCGTTTGGCTTTAAGGTGGATTTGTGGCTGTGGGGGCGGAGTTATCCTCCCAGCTGGTATAAAAGTAGGGTTGTGTGAGTCTGGAGATATGAGATTTCCCAAACCAGCTGAAGTGAAAGTACCACCCCCCCACCACCCCACCCTTTCCAACTGGGATAGAAGGCATCTGAAGGAGACAAGCAAAGCCAAGCCTTAACAAATGAAGAGCATTGGGACGCACACATTGGAATACAGGCAAGTAGAAACCAATATGCCAGAACACGAAGAAGAGACAACACAAGAAAGGTGCAGGATAATCCCACAAAGCTCGACAAACCCTATGGAAAATTCCTATAGTGGGATCTCCTTGGAGATGGCCCAGGAACACAGATAATCAAAACACAATTTTGTGAACATAACTTAACGAACTACATAGTATAAAGAGCAAATCAAAAATTAAGAAAAGAGAATGAAACTAGAAGACCTAGAGAGGAGAGAGAATGACAAGACGCCAGAAGGAAGTAAGAAACACTGAAAAGATCCCATCCGAAAAAGATAAGGAAACCAACCACAAAGCAAAGAACTACAGGAAGAGATTGAAAAAGCTCCAAAAGGAAGTAGAAATACTAAATAATCAGAAGAGGAATGAAAAAGGAAATAGAAATTTCATCCAATCAAGAAGAAAGGAATAGGAAAAAGCCTCAGAAGCAGATGGAGTAAGCAGAACAAAGAAGATCAGACCTGGAAAGATAAACACAGAACAACTAAAACCTCAAGTAAAGATGTATGAAAATTAAAAAATACACAAAAGTGGAACAACCAGGTACTGTGGGACAGTTCTATGAAAGATCAAACCTCTGCATCCATAGGAATAGAGGAAGGAAGAAGAATCCCAAGAGAATTTTTTTTTTTTTTTTTTTTTTTTTTTTATTTTTAAATAAAAAAATTTCCAAAACGAAAAAAAAAAAAAACAACCAATACAAATACAAAAGCACATAAAACTCCAACAGACAAGATCAGAAAGAAACACTCCAGGCCATCATAGTTAAAATGGCTAGACAACCCAAAACAAAGACAAATCCTAAAGCCACAAAGAAAAAACAACAAGTACCTATAAGGTGAAACTATCAAATGACAACTGACTTCTCAATGCCAAACTTATGAAAGGCAAGAAGAAAGTGAGCAAGCATTCTCAGTGTAAAGGACAAGAAGATGCCAACCCAGTGTTACTATGCCCAGCAAAAATGTTGGTTATAATAGTTGAAGTAGAGAGAAACCTTCCATGACAAACAAGTTGAAAGATTAAAGAATACATGTCTGAAAACCAACCCTTCAATAGAATATTTGAAGCGATTCAAAAGACAAAAGAAGGAGCAACCATCCCCAGGCACCTAGAAAAGAAATCAATAAAAAAAAAAAAAAAAAAAAAAAAAAAAAAAAAACCTAAACCAAAACCGCAAATGGATAACAAGGCAAAGGAAGCAACACCTATCATCATAACCTTAAATATTAATGGAACTATTCAAAAGCGGCTGTACATCAAAGAAACAATAAAGGAAGTGAAGAGAAAACCCGATGGGAAGAAACCTTCACTTCAGATACATTTGACAAAGCATTTATTTCCAGATTATACAAGCTACTCACAAACAACAGAGAAGAAAATAAACGAACACTCAAAAGATGGAGCAGAGATCTGAACAGAGACTTCACAGAGGAGAAATTAAAGAGGGCGCAGAATATCTTAGAAGTGTTCAACATCGCTATAATTAAGGAAATGCAAAAAAAAAAAAAACTACTTTGAGATATCATCTTCTCCTCCAATAAGACTGGCTAGGATCGGAAACGAATGGTACCAAGTGCTGGAGAGGGTTGTGGGGAAAGGAACACTCACCAACTGCTGATGGGAATGTGGGAACTTGTACGCCCTATGAAGCAGTTGGAGAACCCCGGAAGACTCCAAATGAGCTTTCCATTTGACCCAGTCAGACCACATCACTGGGTATATACCCACAAACCGCATCTTACTGCAGAGATACATGCACAGCGATGTTTAGTGCAGCTCTGTTCACAATAGCAAAAGGCTGGAACCAGCCCAGGTGCCCTCAACTGATGATTGGATAAGAAAAATGTTGGTACATGTAACACAATGGAGTTCTATGCAGCCATCAAGAGGGGACAACATCAATGAAAGGTGCAGGTAAGGGATGGAGCAGAAGACATATTTCAGTGAAGTAACATTCCCAGAAACACAAATGACAAATGGTGGCCCTCATATATGTGGATGCTAGTGCCATAACCCAGTTATATATATTTCTTGTGGAGAAGGGATAATTCAAAGAAAAACAACAGAAAGACGGAATCAGAAGAACTGATTGAAATGGTGAATAGGGAGGATGGGAAGGGGCAGGAGAGGGATAAACGGGGTATTCGATGAATATGCATATTTAATAGACGTTCAACAAGTATCCAGTTTTTGCCCAGACACCATCTACAGGATACATGGTGTCCTAGGACTTAGTAAAAGTAATTGTGTAGAGTTAAACAGGACATTGTTTAAAGCTCTGATAAAACACAGTGAAATGAAATATGAGTAAAGGGAATATAAAATGCTGTTGTCCACATTTTTTTACACAAAATCTGTAGAACAACAACTTTAGGATTGGCACATCAAAGGTGCTCTATATAATTCCTTCTCTGTGGACAGTGATCACCCTTGTGCATGCTCTTTGCACCTATAAGAGATTTCAACTTTAAAAATTAGTTTTGCTTCCCAAGTTAAGCAGAGAATTCACCAAAAAAAGCAGGGGTGAATTTGATGAAATATTTGCCTGTTGAATTCGCACCCTAGAGGTAATGTATAATACAACTGCCTCTGGAGACTCTGGGTCAAAAAAACAAAAACCTAAAAAAGAAAATAAATAAAATAAACGGGGGATACAGATAGACATGAAACCTTTTGCCAAAAAACTTGCAATTCAAATCTTTTTTTTTTAATGTATATCTAGTCAAGGTTTTTTTAAGAGTGTTTGGTTTTTTGTCACCAATTTAATGGCTGGGAAAGAAAATACAGCTTTGCGGTAAGTAGGAGTACCAGAAAGTGCCAACAGAAAGGTTGGCACCTCTTAAAATTGGAAGGAAGAAAAGTCTCAGTTTGCTACAAACATCAAACCACTCTGTGGAGCCTACTTGTAACAACTATTTATAATTAATCCTAATGAACGGACCTTCTAGGTGCTGCAAAGGTTTTATATGAGAGACTTTTTTAACCTCCCCCCCCATGAACAGAAATATTTGATGATGAAAGGTCGTTTCTCCAACTGGAAATTAGACCAACGTTTTTATAAGAGGTAATCTCTTATAAAACCGGTAACTGCCTTCTTTAATTGACTAATAGACATAGAAACTGTGAAAAGGATTATGCTCTATTCAGAACCAAATATAATACTAAAATCGCTTAAGCTATGCACTTAAGCAAAATAATACTAAGCAAGAGCCTCTGATATCAGAAATGTATTATTCTGCCAAGGAGATTGTTGGCCAGGGAATCCAAGCCCCCCACAAAGTAAAGGCTCCTTGCCTCTAAAACGGATACTTGCAAGAAGAGAAGCAATAAAGCCCTGCTGTCAAGACCTGATTGATGTAAGCATGGGAAAGATTAATTGAGACCACACAGGCAGTGTACAATGTCTCTGGAGTACCAAGAGTGTGCCCAAGGGCCACTAAAACCAATAAACAAATATGTGTGCCTTGAGTCAAGCAGAACTCCCTCCATCAGCAACAGCTACAAACCTCACTTGCCTGGAATACTGTGCAGCAGAGGCAGACATAATGCCGGTATATCCCAAATCTAATTGGCTTGTAGCTCTCTCCTTGAGAATAACCCATGACTGACGCCACAAGCTTACATCCTCTAATGGTTTAGGAGATATTTTGAGCCACAGTAGACCCTGTCATATTTTACAAAAATGTAATTCGTGATTACTACCATCCAAAAATCTGTGTCTATAACAAAGTAAACTAAACCAGACTATTAGGGCTGTTTTAAATACCTATATATCAATTTTGCTTGTGCGTCATTTAGTATGAGTGGAAAAGTTATTCTGGACAAACTGTCATGACCATGGAAGGAAACAGCCAGAATTGACCAAGTCCAAGACAATAGCTCCAGAGAAAGTAGACTGTTTTTGCCTCTCATCCACCGGTGCCCTTTTTCTAAAGCCTAGGGACAATCTGCGGAAGAGGGGCGTGATAGACGGTAAGGCTTGACTGGGTGAATGACGAAACTACAGAAATATAGTATGGACACTCATTTGATCAAATGATTGAACATACGCCCCCCCCCCCTGGATGGTGGGACCCTGGGGCTGTGTGGGTTTGGCACAACGCTTGCAAGTGGTTTTACATGAAGGATGCGTGTACTCATAAATTATCACTATTGTAAAAAAATAAAGAAAAACTGAGAGAAAGATGCAGGACAGTTAATGAGAATGCAGATCTGGGATGGAGTGGGGTGGGGTGAGGGGAAAGGGAAAGAAATTGAATGAAATAATTTGGAAAATGATGTATGAAATTTACAAAGCATCAATAAAAGTGAAAATTAAAAAAAAATATATGGATAAATTTCCCCAAGCAAAAGACAGAGACCTGGAGATTGGAGTAGGAAACAGAATCCATTGATAGCTGTCTACAAGAACACATCTTACCTTCAAGGACAGGCACAACATTAAGTGAAAGATGGAAAAAAAATATTTCAAAGCAAATGTACCAAAAAGAAAGCAAGAAAAAAAAAAAAAAAAAAAAAAAAAAAAAAAAAAACTTCAAAGCAAAAGAAATCAGAAGAGAAAAGAAGGCATTTCATTTTTATCAAGAACAATCAAAAACCAAGAAATTTCCTAATAAGATATATATGCCCCCAAATTCGGTGCACCAACTTTTAAAAGACAAGTCTCTCCCCCCCCAGACCACAAGTCACCCATATCCCAGTACCTCATAGATAGGGGATTTCAATACCCCACTGAGTCCTTTGGGATAGGTCACAGACAAGAATAAACCAAGAGACAAGTCTGAACTGAACAATATGAACCAATATGAACCCTCGTAGACCGCTACTGAATATTCACCCTAATACCAGAGAATACACTTTCTACTCACCCCCCACAGAACATTCTCCAAATTGACCACATACTGGGACCAGAAGAAACCTCCACAACTACAAAAATTGAAATAATGTTCATGCATTCTAATCAGACCACAGTGCAAATAAGCTCAACATCAACACCAGAAACCCTACTGCCTACAAGACAATGGAGACTAAACAATACACAACTGAATAGAAATGGGTCAAGGAGAGATAAAGAAACAAAAGCTTCCTGGAACGATTACATGACAATACAACACAAAAAACCTATGATTAGCTTAAAAGCACCCTAAGTGGAATATTTATAGCCCTGGGTGCCTACATTAGAAAAACAGAAATAGCACAAGTGAATGATCTAACACTGCAACTAAAAAACCTTGAGAGCAACAACAGATGAACCCCTAAGCAACAGACAGGAAAGAAATAACAACAAAAATCGAGCAGAAATCAAAGAAATGACACCAGAACAATACAAAAATCAATGAATCCAAAAGTTGTTCGTTGAAGAAATAAACAAATATACAGATCTCTAAGCCCAGTTAACCAAAAGAAAAAAAAAAAAAAAAAAAAAAAAAAAAAAAAAAAAAAAAAAAAAAAAAAAAAAAAAAAAAAAAAGGAAAGATCCAGACAATCAATGGGAGTTGCTTCCAAAACCTATACTCTAAACCAAGTTTGAAACCTAGAGAAATGGATGAATACCTGCAATCCCGGGAATCACCAAAGCTCAACCAGAAGAGATCCACAGCTTAAACAGACCCAAAGTACATGAAGAAATTGAGATGTAATAAGAAACCCACCAACTACAAATGCCCAGGCCAGATGGTTTTGCACGCAGAATTCTATAAAACATTTTCAAAAGACATACAACCATTATTACTGTAAATTGTTTAGAAGGATACAACAGAGGGAATTCTCCCAAATTCCATCTATGAAGCCGCACATCACTCTAGTACTAAAACAGGAAAAAAAAAACGAGAAGGAGAATGAATAGACCTCTCCATTAATGAACACAGGTGCCAAAATGCTAAACAGGATTCTGGCATATCACATACAGACCCCATCAAGAAGATCATATGGGTCATGACCAAGTTGGATTCATACGAAATGCAGGGATGGTTCAAACTAACGAAGAATCCATAATATCATTAAACACATAAGTGGAATGAAAACAAAAACCACACCATTATCGCAATTGATGCTGAAACGCCTTTGATAAATCCAGGCATACCTTCAATGCTTAAAGTCCTAGAGGAATTGGAGATCGAGATCATTCTTTAATGTAATAAAAGCCATATACAGGAAACCACAGCCAATATCATCTAAAGGGGGAAATGAGAGAAACATTCCATTTAAAGTTAGGAACGCGCACGGCTGGCCCCTGTCACCAATCCTCTTAAATATAGTGCTCGAACACTTGCTAGGGCAGTAAGTCAAGAAAAAGGAAATTAAAGGAGTACTAATATGGAAAAGAGGAAGTCAAGCGACCTAGTTGCCTGATGATATGATAGTTTACCTATGGTTTGCTAAAAACTCCACCAAAACTCCTAGAAAAGATGAACAGCTTCAAGCAAAGTGGCAGGATAAAAATTACCCTAGAAAAATCAATGGCTGCCGTTAAACCAACAACAAGGAACTGGAGAAAAAATTCAAGAGACCTTCCCACTCACAATAGCCTAAAAACAATAAAATACCGGGCTGGAGGATAGCCTAGCGGTTAAGAGCAGTGACCGCTCTTAAGAGGACCCCGGGTCGATCCCCAGCACCACATGGCTGCCGAGAACCGTCTGAACTCCATTCAGAAGAACTCCAGCTTGCCCGGGAATGCGACACCCTCGTCTGACCTCCGCGGCATTGCACGACACGGTTCACAAACTTGCAATGCAGACGTACATTCATAAACATACAGAATTAAATAAAAATGCTGGGCGTTTGTGGCTGCACGCCTTTAATCCCTAGCATTTGAGGGGCAGAGGCATGCGGATCTCTGTGAGTTTGAGGCCAAGGCCGGGTCTCAGAGTGAGTTCCAGGACAGCCAGAGCTACAGGGAGACCCTGGTGTCCAAAGACCAAAAAAAAAAATAATACAATAAAATAAATAAAAGAAAATACCTAGAACAAACCTACCAAAGACAACAAGAATCTCTACAAAAATTTAAACCCTTAAAAGAAAGAAAATTGAAGAAGACATCAGAAGATGAAAAAACCTCCATTGCTCATGGATTGGGAAAATTAACATTGTAAAATTTGTTCCATTCTACTGAAAAAACTCTTGTATTTATTTTTAATGCAAATCCCAAAATTCAAAATCGAATGAGTAGCTTCTTCAATTTGAATAAAAAAAATCCTTAAAAATTCTATTTGGAAACAAGAAAAGACCCCCGATAACCAAAAAACCCTGAGCTGAAAGAGAGCTACACACAGGGGGATCTCTATACAGACTTAGTCAAACTACACTACGGGCTATATTCATAAAAACAGGGTGGTACTGGCACAAAAAAACAGGGGACCTGTTTACCAATGGAACAAAACCCAAGTTTCCCACAACTCTGAGCCATGACAATTTCATAGCCATTTATTGTTGACAAGGGG
This sequence comes from Rhizomys pruinosus, assembly GCA_009823505.1. Classification (NCBI taxonomy): domain Eukaryota; kingdom Metazoa; phylum Chordata; class Mammalia; order Rodentia; family Spalacidae; genus Rhizomys; species Rhizomys pruinosus. The sequence continues at coordinate 2,377,452 of VZQC01006244.1, read as the reverse complement.
GCCAAGAACACAATGGAGAAAAGACAGCATCTTCTTCAGCAAGTGGTCGTTGGGCAAAATGGTTCACAACTTCTTGTAGAAGAATTTGGAAATTTAATTTTACCCCCGTCCTCTCACCCTGTAAAAAAGTCAAATCAGAATGGATGCAAAGACCTTCACATTGGAACCCAAACTCCTGGAAAAGCGATAAAGGAAAAAAAGTTGAGCAGCAGACTACAAGAATAGGCGTAGGAAAAGGACTTTCCTAAATCCAGTCCAGCAGGCTGCGCAAGGATTAGGTCGACAAATTGACCAAATTGGTTACCTCATTTTAAACTCAAAAGGTTCTGTAACATCAAAAAGAAAACAATCAAGGAACGTGAAGAAAGAATCCACAGAGTGGAGGGAACCGTCACTGCAGAAAAAAAACTTAAAAAAAAAAAAAGAAAATTCAAAATATAAACCACTAAAAACAAAGAAGAAAGAAACAAATGCCCCCACTCAATAGATGGAGCAAAGGCTGAAAGAGAGTTCACCATATAGTGAGGATTAGAGGATGCTGAAGAAAACCACCTTTAAGAATGTTTAGTGTCAATCTGCACTAATCATTAAGGAAATGCAAATCAAACCAATTTTAAGATATCAATCTTACCTCCAATAACAGGGACTGGCTAGGAATCAAGAAACAAATTGATTACCAAGTGCTGGAGGGGTGTTGGGGAGAAAAGGGGAATGCTTCATCCACTGGCTGGTGGGAATGTTAAACTCATACAGCACACTATGGAAAAAAAGCAGTGGTGGAGGAACCCCTTGAAGGACTTGGAATTTGAACTTGCCATCTTCGACCTAGCCATATCCACTCTCAGGCATGTACCCTCAAGACTCACCCCCCCAGCAGAGATTACAGGCAGTTCCAGTGTTTATTGGTTTCGGCTCTCTTTGCACAAATAGCAAAGGATCTGGAACCATCCCAAGTGGCCCCTCATCTGAGGAGATGGATAGAGAAACTGTGGTTAACATCTACACATGGAGTTCTATGGCAGGTCAGTAAAGAGAGATGGACATCAATGAGCTTTGTGCGGAAAATGGGCTGGAGCTTAGAAGACATCCATTGCAGAAGTGAATAACAACAGTCCCAGGCGTGGTTACGCATGCCTTTACATTCCTAAGCAAACTTGGCAGGCCAGGGCAGGCATGCGGATCTTTATGTGTTCCAAGGGCATAGGCCAGAACACCAAGGGTCTACAGAGGTGTGCTCCAGGGACAGTTGGGCCTGGGGCTCTAACAGGGGGAGACTTGTCTCGAAGACAAAAAAAAAAAAAAAAAAAAAAAAAAAAAAATACGAGATAAAACCAACGTAGTGAATGGTATCCTCTCATTCTGTGAGGCTAGTGCCAATTACCTATTTGTAAGTATTCTTGTGAAGGCCTCTTGGCTTTGGTCCAAGCAGTTGGGAGTGATGCATATTGGAAAAACAACAACAACAACACAACAACCAAACAGAAAGGACTCATCAAAGAACAGACTTGAAACACTGAAACTTCTGCAAAAACAGTCAACTTCCATGCCGATAAATATTAGAAAGGACTGAGGAAAGAGGATGAAAGGCATGTTTGGTAGAATGCTTGAGCTTCTGGTGGGTTTGGGGATGGTGTGAGGACAGGGTCTAGATTTGATAAAAAGAGTTATTAAATAAATAAAAAAAAATATGTTTATTATTATTTTTATGTGCATATGTACTGTTTGCATGTAGTTTGGTGTACCCATGTCCGTGCACTGCCACAGAGGTCAGGGGAAGAGGGTGATCGAATTTCCTGAACTGGATTAACGGCGCGTTCTTAGCTACTATTGTGTGGTGCTAGGAATCGCCCGGGTCCTCTGCAAAGGGATGTTGGTTTCTTAACCACTGAGCAATCTCTCTCCCAGCCCCAATTTTGTGGTGTGTTTTTAGACATATATCGTAAGCCAATATTAATCATCTTTAACCGTCTTCACCAACTGGCGTCCGCCCTTAGCCCTCCACCACTGGCAATTCAAATACTTTTCAATTTGTTAAGGGCCTGAATGGATGTCCAAAAGTTAAGCTGTCCCAGATGTCCTCAGTCAAGTCATCCCCTGGGTCCAGTCAGCCTATCTGAAGGTCTGGGATCTTACTTACTTATGCAAGTCTTCTTTAAGAAGATCAACTCTTCTCACCCAGTCGTAATCAGCTGCTAATAATTCTTCGATTATGACTGAGGCCTGTTTCTCATTTCTACAGTTCTGTGCCTGTTTGCGTCTGCTTGAGTTTGTGAGAGGAACTTGTTCATGGGACAAAAGCCATAATGGCTGTGAAGGTGTGAAGTGGAGAACAGATCCAGGAGCTTGACGGTACTTTTCCACTTCACATATGGTCTAGCACACTCCGTCTGAGGCTACTTATAATCCTTTCTGGCCTTAACCAATTTGCATGGATCCTGAGCTTTGGTGGTGCTGGAATTTAATAAAGGATCGCTCTGTCCAAGGATTCCTACTTTCTGCTAGAATCCACTCTACGTGATTTGCGCCATTTGCTGACCTTTTGTGTTGCCTGGCCCCTCTGGTATGCATGAAGGGAGCCCTAATAAGGATTGAGAGATTCATTATGTTTTTTCCACCTTGTTCTATGTTCTGTGAGGGCCTTAGGTGGTGGGCTATGCATTGGTAGATGTGCACCTTGGGCTAAAGAATTAACACATGTCTTGTGATGACCATGGTGGTCCTCTTGTATCACAGTCTCCAGTCTAGGTATAAGCCTTCTATTGATGATAGGGTGAACCATTGACTTGTCTGTACATATACAGACACATATTTTGTACAATAGAAAAGTACTCTCTCTAGAATATGAACAGTCCTGGGGGGTTTTTCTCTAGATCTATGATCTCTTCATCCATGTGTATTAGGCAATAGTTTACAAGTACTACGATCATGAATTTACTTCCAGCAATGTTAGATGACTTGATAAGGCTATGTGGATGAACCCCAAGAGGAATAAAAAGTGAACTGACCAGCATCAGTGCATTAGCAGGCTGATCACCTGATGTGGTGCTGTTGCGGAAAGGGGGGTTGGAGAACCCACGGATTGGTCGTTTCTCAATTAGAAGGCTTTAGTAGGCCCAAAGCTATGAGAGTGAGCTGACGGGGAATGACCTTCCTGGTTAGTCCCAGCATCCATTGCTCCAACCTGTATTAAACGAAGGTCCAGGCTTCAGGCCAATAGGGTCTAACCTTCAAGTGGTCTCAGAGGCGCAAGGCATGTGGCAATAGCCTGTATATATTTTGGACTCTCTTGGGACTACAGGTCCACTATCAAAGGAGTGTTCGTGATGGGAAAAGGAAAAGAAGAGAGATTCGAGACAGACGACTGTTTCTTGTTTTAAGCCTTCAGTCTATTAACACCGCTACTCATGTTAGGATATTGTTTGTTTTTTGCGTAGTGGTTTTTTTTTTTTTTTTAAGTAATATGATAATTGATTCCCATCATGGGTTTTTACTTCATTGATTTATTTTTCCCCATCTCTCACTCCCTGTCAAACCTCCTTACTAGCCCTGCCCATTGTAATTATGTCCCAAATTCCCCCTACTCCCATCTGATAGTACCCGTCATCTTAATCAGTATCCAGCCTACTCTGGGACTTCTTTCTATCCCCGTGATTCCCAAAAGTGCTTAGCTATGACTGTTCTCATTTCACCGCTCCCATCGTTAAGTGCCCGCAGATTGTTCCACTGATTTATTCTAGTAAACATCATGGCCACGCTATGTTCTAGCTCTCTCAGGTTTGTCTTTTCTGCGTTCCTGATTAACCTCCACGGAGAGTCTTTCCCTTTTCCTGAGCTCCGCAGTTGACACAGGAAGATCACTCACACAAAAAAGGGATTTGGTGCTGGCAGGGGATGGCCCAGAGGCGGTTCAAGCAGCTCCAACGTTGCTCATGGCAAGAGGACCGAGCGGGAGTTCGGATCCAGCCGACCACGCCAAGGGGGGCTAAAGCGCGTAACTGTAAACCCAATACCAAGGGACAAACTCCAGGGTCCAGGAGGAATCCAACGCCCCTCTGCCTCCGCGGAGTTGCACGACATTGGGTGCACAAACAACCACAGGGCAGACAGTACATTCATACCCACATGAAATAAATAAATCTACAAAAAAGACAACAAAGGGGGGCTGAAGAGATGGCCTAGCGGTTAAGAGAGCGCCGACCGCTCTTACAGAGGACCGGGTTCGATCCCCAGCACCCACATGGCGGCTGAGAGCCGTCGGAAACCCTCAGTTCCAGGGAATCCGAGACCTCTTCGACCCTCCGCGCATTGCACGACACGGGGTGCCACAAACCTCTGCATGCAGACAGTACATTGAATACACATACAGAAAATAAATAAAAATTGAAAAAAAAAGAACTAAACAAAAGAAAGTGTGTGACGCCAGCAGTATACCAAAAAAAAAAAAAAAAAAAAAAAAAAGAAGAAAGGATATGGTCTAGAACTCACAATGGGAAGGAGAACATACATTGTTTGTTTTTCTGAAAATCTGTGTTACCTCACTTAGTATAACAATTTCAGCTCCATCCACTTGGCTGCAGGTTTCATGATTTCATCTTCTTTTTTTTTTTTTATTAATTTTATTATTTCTGTATGTGTATGAATGTACTAGTCCATGCAACGTCTGTGCACCCGTGTCGTACAACCACACTCTGGTATTCCTCCCAGACCTCCCAGCCCCACCCACTAGATTTGAGCCTGGAGGCCAAGTGCTCAGATTCCACAGCCACAACTCAGACCTCCAAGCCTTCCTTCTGATTAGACAAGCCAACATCATGAGCTGGGACCCGTACAAGGGTCTCCAAAGCTGAGAACTTATTTTTAGTTTCTGTCACCACTGAGCCACAGGCCCAACCATTCTGGGAGCTTGCTGCTGAGATCTGACTGTAGATCCAGACCAAGGCAGGAAAAAATCCTCAAAGTCACTCTGTAGCAGAGAATTCTGGTCACCATCTGTATTCTCCTTTTTTTTAAATTTTTTTTTCAATTTTTATTTATTTCTGTATGTGTATCAATGTACTGTCTGCATGCAGGTTTGTGCACCCGTGTCGTGCAATGCCGCGGAGGTCAGAAGAGGGTCTCGGATTCCCCTGGAACTGGAGTTTCAGACGGCTCTCAGCCGCCATGTGGGTGCTGGGGATCGAACCCGGGTCCTCTGTAAGAGCGGTCGGCGCTCTTAACCGCTAGGCCATCTCTTCAGCCCCCTTGTTATGTTCTTTTTTTAATTTTATTTATTTCTGTATGTGTATGAATGTACTGTCTGCATGTAGGTTTGTGCACCCATGTCGTGCAATACCGCGGAGTTCAGAAGAGGGCGTTGGATTCCCCTGGAACTGGAGTTCTCCTGGAATTGGAGTTACAGACGGTTCTCAGCCTCCATGTGGGTGCTGGGGATCGAACCCGGGTCCTCTGCAAGAGCAGTTGGAGCTCTTAACCGCTAGGCCATCTCTCCAGCACCATATCCTTTTATGTGAGTATGTATCCTGATGTAACTGCAGGAGCCAGGAAAATGGAAAGGAACCAGGGAGGTAAAAGGAAAGAAGGAACCTGAGAGAGAAGAACAGTAGTGGATGAGTGTTACTAAGAAATAAATGGAAAAAATGGGGGCACTTAAATGGGAGGGGAAGAGACAGTCATATAAGGAACTTTGGGAATAAGGGGAAGAAAGAGCCCAAGAGAGGTGGAACTATAAGAGACTGGTACTATCAAGGGAGAAAGGGGGAATTTGGGATAATTAAAATGGGCAGGGCATGAAGGAGGTTTGACAGGGAGAGAGAGGGGAAAAATAAATAATGCAAGTAAAAACCCAGAGGGAATCATATTAGTCAAACAACCTACTGACAAATTATGCACACAATATCTCTACATGAGTTCGTGTATATAGCTGAAGGCTACATAACAAGGAACAGTCCCAAACAAGAGAAACCTTCCTTTGAGTTGTTGACCATGGTAGTCCAAGAGAGTCCCAAAATTATACAGGCTATTGCCACAGCCCTTGACTGCCTCTGAGACCTTGAAGGACAGACCCTATTGCTGAAGCCTGGACATTCTTTGAATACAGGATTTGGAGCAATGGAGCTGGGACTAACCAGGAAGCCACTTCCCTAAAGTCTAGCTCACTCTCATAGCTTTGGAGAGCACTACAAAAGCTTCTAATGGAGAACACCAATCCGTGGTCCAACCCCAGCTTCCAGGCCAAAGAACCACATCAGTGACCAGCATAGTAAATGACACTGATGCGGTCATGTCACTTTTATCTTGGGGGTAATCAATTGGACTTAAAGCTCATTAAATTGGGAGGAAACTCATGTATAGTACTGTAAACAGCCAAATACACATGGATGAAGAGATCATAGATCTTAAGAGAAAACCCCCAGACTGTTCATATTCCTAGAGAGATGTAATTTCTTACTATGTGCAAAATATGTGTCCTTATATTTACAGACAAGTATTCAGTCACCACTCATCAAAGAAGCTTATTACACCAGATGGAGACTGTTACAGAGTACCACACTGGTCACACACAGACATTGTGAATTCCTTAAGCCCAAGTGGCACATCTACAATGCAAGCCCCACACCTAAGGCTCACAGAACATAGAACAAGGGGTAAAGAGAGCATTAATGAATCTCTCAATTCTTATTAGTGAGGCTCCCTCATGCAACAGAGGGCCAGGAACACAAAAGGTCACAAATGGCCAAAGCATAGAGTGAGATTCTACAGAGTATGAATCCTTGGACAGGACTCCTATATTAAATTCCACCCACCCCAAGCTCAGGGACCATTGCAAATGAGAAGGCAGGAAAGATTATAAGAGCCAGGAAGGAGGTGCATGACCATATGGAAGTGGAGTCCTACAAGCTCCTGGGATCTTGCTCACATTCACCCACAGCAATGGTGTCACCATGCACAAGTCCTCTACAAACTCAAGCAGACGAAATCCAGCACAGAACTGTAGAAATGAGAAACAGGCCTCAGTCATAATCGAAGAATTATTAGCAGCTAATTACTGCTGGGTGAGGAAGAGTTGATCTTCTTAAAGAATGACTTGATAAGCTAAGTAAGATCCCAGACTTCTAGATAGGCTGACTGGACCCCAGTGGATGGACTTGCACTGAGGGACATCTGGGGACACTAACTTGACATCATAGGCCTTAACAAATGAAAGTATGAATGCCAGTGTGGAGGGGCTAAGGGAGGACGCCAGTGGTGAAGACGGTATAAAGATGATTAATATTGCTTAAGATATTCTGTACAAAATACACAAAATTTGGGGGCTGGAGAGATTGCTCAGTGGTTAAGAACACCAACTGCCCTTGCAGAGGACCCGGGTTCGATTCCTAGCACCCACATAGTAGCTAAGAACCGCCTTTAATTCCAGTTCCAGGGGAATTCGACACCCTCTTCTGACCTCTGTGGCATTGCACGACATGGGTACACCAAACTACATGCAGACAGTACCATACACATAAAAATAATGAATAAAATATTTTTTTATTTATTTATACTCTTTTTATCAAATCTAGACCCGTGTCTCCCACCCCATCACCCAACCTCACCAGAGCTCAAGCATTCTACCAAACATGCTTTTCATCTCTTTCTCAGTCTTTCTTAATATTCTCCATGTGGAAGTTGACTGTTTTGAGCAGAAGTTCACTGTTTCAGTCAGTTCTTTGATGCAGTCCTTTCTGTTGTTGTTGTTGTTGTTGTTGTTGTTTCCAATATGCATCACTCCCAACTGCTTGGACAAAAGCTCAAGGGGCCGTGCACAAGAAATACTTACAACTAGGTAATTGGCACTAGCATCCACAGATGAG
>VZQC01006244.1:2327918-2359389 GCA_009823505.1 Rhizomys pruinosus | reverse complement strand
TTATCTTTTTCAACATGGGATCTTTCCAGTGTTTCTACTTCCTTCCGGAGTTTGTCATTCTCTCTCTCTAGGTCCTTCTTGAGTTCTTCATTCTCTTTTCTTAATTCTTTGATTTGCTCTTTATAATATTGTAGTTCTTTAAGTATGTTCACAATTGTGTTTCTGATATCTGTGTCCTGGGCCATCCCCAGGGGGATCCCACTATAGGAATCTTCCATAGGGTTGGTAGAGCTTGGTGTGGGATTATCCTGCACCTTTCCTGTGTTGTCTCTTCTTCGTGTTCCTGGCATATTGGCTTCTACTTGCCTGTATTCCAATGTGAGTCCCAAATGCCTCTTCACTGTGTTGAAGGCTTGCTTTGCTTGTCTCCTTCAGATGCCTTCATAATCCCAGTTGGCAAGGGTGGGGGGGTGGGGGGTGGTACTTTCACTTCAGCTGGTCTTGGAAGATCTCAGATCTCAAGACTCACACAACCCTACTTTTTATACCAGCTGGGAGGATAACTCCGCCCCCACAGCCACAAAATCCAATTAAGCCAAAGACAACTGGAATAACTAGATTAAGTCAAACAACAATCAGCCTTGCTGAAGCACCCAGCTCCTACCTAACTTCCTGCGCTTCAGCTGGTCTTGGGAGATCTCAGATCTAATAAAAATATTAAAATACACAAATTTTCAATTCAAAATTTACACAAACAAGAATGCATCTCAGTGAGATGATTGAAAAGCAAACAGACATGTGAGGAGATGTACTTTCAACAAAACATCATCCATAATAATTACTAGAAATATCTCTAAAGGGATGTTGGAAGACATTGTTCAAAGCAACATGAATTCAACATGTCCATCCTGGATTTAATTTGCTATTGTTATGGTATGTTAAAAGATGAAGTTAACCTCGTATCCTCAGGGGTTGTAAGGATACTCCCTCATATGTGTAGATGATTTGAGTCTTCTTTTAAAATGTTTTGTTTTAAAACTGTAAGCTTCTGTATCAAAAAAGTTTTTAAAAGACTGAGAAAAAGATGCAAGACAGGATTTAACATGTATGGCAGAATGCATGAACTCTGGTGAGGGGAGGTATGGAGGGGGGAACAGGTCTAAATTTGATTAAGAAATGTATGAAATGTACAAAAGCTCAATAAAAATTAAGGGTGATAAGAAATGATATTTATCTACAGGTTCTATGACCACAGGTGAAAAGTACTTTGATTTAGAAGTGTGTTGAATAGAGTTGCTACTAAAATGATTTTTCTAGTATTAATTATGTTAGTTCCTACTTTTTCCACAGTAATATTTTAATATTGTTATATTTTTGAAAAAAATGAAATTGCATATTACCTGACATTAATAACATAAAATACTTCTTATGTAAAAAACAAAATTGCCCCTGGGCTCCTTGATCAAAATCAGGGGTTGATAAAATTATTCTCAGAAGGGCCAGCTAGTAAATACTTCAGGCCTTTCTGTTTCAGCTACTCTGTACTCTAAAAGGCAGCCAAGGACAATACATGAGCATGCAGCCATTGCTGTATTACAATAACAAGTAATGTTCAGAAACAGGCAGCAAACTGAAGCTGGTCCTGGGCTGTGTAGTATGCCTACACTCAATCTAAACAAAGCAGCTATTTTCATTTTTGCTGATGCTTCCTGGTTTTGATCATGAGGCAGTTTACTATTTTAAAATTTAAAAAAATATAAAAACATAAAGTATAGCGAAATAGTAACATATGGTTTTGTTTCATTTTTCTTATCCTTATTTTTCAAACAAAGAAACTGGTACACTGTGAGATTCAAAGACTTGCCCCACATCACAAAAGCAACAGAAGCTACAGCTTGAGCTTGAACCCAAATAACTCTCTTTCAATTCTCTATTTCAAACTTTCATCTTTGTCTAGATGCAGAGTTTAATATTAATAAAATTGGGACAGGCAGACATGGGAGCCGCTTAATAGCCTGGGAGTCCACTTGGCTTGCACACCCCACTTTGAACAATGGAGTAATTTTCTTCTTCGTTAACAACCATCAAACTTAAACAGATTCTATTCAATCTTATTACACTTAGGTCTAGACATGAAGGTAGGGAGCCAATCCAGCCTAGACTGGTTTTGTGTGTGTGTGTAACAAGACAAAACTGTATCCTCAAATGAATTTTAGGGAAAAATCCTTATTTGCCATCTTATGCCTATGCATAATTGACTGACATATAATTAAAATTAGATATATTATGGGGATAAAGTACATGCATAGTAGATAAGTGATTATGAAAACAAATATCTCAGTCAAAATAGAGGTCCACTCAAACTATGCCCCTAGGAACCCAACTCCTCCTTCTCTTGAGCCTATAAAAGCAAGCCCCACATAATAATCCAGCCCTTCAGTATCTTCCCTCATGTGGCCCCCTGTCAATCTTGACATCATATTTCTGATCTATATGATTGCTTTGCTTTGAATGAAATCACTTTTGTATTTTTGCAAATCTATCTGAGCCTTAATTCCAATCCTTTAAATAAGAGGCCATGATCCCAGAAGCACTCAACTCAGACTCCAGCTATCACTCATCTAAGTATCATAGAAAGCAATTTCTACTTTTCCATTAGTATTATCTTTGTCTCACAGTACTGGTAATTATAACTGTTGATTGATGCATAACTTTTCATTGTCAGGGTAGTAAATTTTATCAAGTTGTTTTATATATGGATCATTTCCTGTTATTTAATGATTTCCTAGAATAAATTCCTAGCAGTAGGACTCCTGGGAGTCTCTTGGACTTTGTCTAACTCTTGTTGTGGTAGTTGGGGAGAGGCGTCCTCATCTGTGGGATTTTCCCCTATCTGTGGTAAAATACATTCAAGATGGCTTTAGGTCAACCAGCATGTCATCACTGAACAGACAGGAAAAGAGATGCACACACTCAGCTCTTGGAAGCTGGTCCAAGATGGCCCCAGTGTCCCATTGGCTTGATCCTTGCTGCCTTGTTACTACCCAGAGCCAGATTACCAAAGTAACCACAGAGTGTGAGAGTGACCGTTTCCTAACAGTCTTGATCTTACCCACTAAGGCTGGATAGATAAGGCATGAGCACATCAATATCACGTTATTTTCCTTTGCCCCTGTGATGCTCACTGGCACTGTCGTTTTCTGTGTCTTCTGCTCCTGCTCTGTGAGAGTGTGGGTACCACTTGACTGTGTCTTCCTGACTATCATACATTGAAATCTTAACACTCAATGGAATGGTGTTGAAATGTGGGGCCCTCGCAATGTGATTATGTTGTGAACCAGGAAGCACCAGTGTCTTGATTTTGGACTTCTCATTCCAGAACGGCAACAAATAAGCTCCCGCATTTATAAATCATCCAACTGATGGCATTTTGTTGGAGTATCCAAATGGACCAAGAAGGATGCCCACCGCCAAAGTAACCTTAAAGTTTAAACAACTCTATACTTTCATTATTAATTCACTGAACTTGATTGGTATTTTGCCATGGGGAAACTGTTATGTGATTAAAGCCTCTGGATATTTACTCTTAGAATTCTTTTATTGAGGGGCTGGAGAGATGGCCTAGTGGTTAAGAGCGCCGACCACTCTTACAGAGGACCCGGGTTCGATCCCCAGCACGCGCATGGCGGCCAAGAACCGTCTGAAATTCCAATTCCAGGAGAACCCCAGTTCCAGGAGAATCCGAGACCCTCTTCTGACCTCCGCGGCATTGCACGACACGGGTACACAAACCTGCATGCAGACAGTACATTCATACACATACATAAATAAATAAAATTAAAAACAAACAAAAAAAAGAATTCTTTTATTGGAAGTGAGCATGAGAGAGGCTGTCCTATTTTCATTGATTCTACAAATACTCATTAAATTGCTGCCTCAAAGTGCTGGAGTGCAGCTGTTATCAAAGGGGATTCTCTGCCCTCACGTCTCCCTCTCCGAGAAAATCTGCAACAGAAGCTGCGGTGGTCCAAACAGGGGAGGGAGGCAGAGCTGGAGAAATAGCAAGGTGCTTCAGAAAGGCCTCTGTGGGGGCCACATGTGAACAAGTGCCTTAGTAGGAGGAAGAGTAAGCCGTGCTAATTAGCACACATTTCGACTTTACCCATTTATTCCCCTAGATTTTTCTGTGTATTAAAGAAAAAAGGTTCTGACAGCCTTTTCTTTTCTTTTTTTTTCACTGCAGGAACATGATTCACTTCCATGTGGGACTGCCAGAGCGGGCAGCCTGCAGGCATGTGGTGGAGCAGGGCAGGGGCAAGATGGCGACTGGGGCCCACCCATTTATAGCCATGGGGGGGGCTCAAGTACAGGGGAAGAGGTCAGAAGATTGACAGCCTCTGGAGGAAGTGGGCACCTGTGTGTCCCTTGGGATTCTGGGAAGCTCAGCCCTAACATTCCAGCCTTTTGCTTATGATAAGGAAATGGGACACTGTTCTGTCTTCCGTATCTGCTTCAGAGCTGATGGAGGGGGGGGGGTCTTGGGGGAGCAGCTGTCAGGCTGGAGGGTTAGAATCTGGTTTCCCATTTAGGCTGCTCTGGGTGCTCTGCCCAGTGGTTTTGGTCCAGATTGACAGTGGCCAGTACTTAATGGACATTTTCTCTGCAAGTGAAAAGATCGTCTTTTCTAATTTACCTACTATTGCCTCTGTCTCCCTCCCTTCTCTTTATACTCATAGGTGTTTTATGGCGTTCGTCTACTTCTCGATTCACTGACATGCTCCAGTGTTCTCATTTCTCCATGGTTCTAACTCTATCTCCACTGCTAATTTTTAAATCACTCTTCGCCAAGAATTCACTCAGCGTGATGAATTTTCTACTTTGACATTTATAAATCATCATTTCCAGAATCAAAATGAAACTCCCCCTTCCAACAGTCAAACTATGTCTTAAGTGTCCGAATATCCAAACAGGCTTCTAGACACTTTTATTGAGAGAATGAATGAATTGCCAAAGTTCTTTGGAGATTTTTTTTCTTTATTCATAACTGAAGGCAACTGGCTGTTGGAGTTTGGTGGGGGGACGGGGTTGCTGTGCTGAGGGTCAAACTCAGAGCCTCATACTTACAAACTACACAAGAGCTGTACCACTGAGCTTGCCTTTACCCACCCCATTCTCCTGGGTGGATCCCAACTGCAGAGCTGCTCAGCTCTCCTGAACGTTCACTCCTAACACTGGTTTTCAGTGAAATATGGATCGTAAGACTCCAATCTTCTGCTGCAAATGGTGTTGGGGAGGGGGGGTGTTAAACAATGGAGGAAAACCCAGAATCCCTCAAATAGCACGGCCACCCCCAAAAGAAGGAGCACAGATCAAGTTCACATTATTTCATTTCCTTTATTTGGCTTGAGTGGGATGGAAAGTCCTGGTGGTCAGTTGGTAGCTTCCTCAGACCGTATGTTTTTCCTGCTCTGTTTTGACATCGTCTGTGTATCCATATTCCCCCAAAAACCAAGAAGACCAGAGACAGGGGCGCCAGTGCAATGCCCCAGGAGAAGTTGGAAGACACTGTGGAGAGAAGAGGGGAATGTTAGGTGAACGGTCACATACTGAAAAACAGGGTGGGGCAGCACAGGTTTGCAGAGAAGACACAAGTCAGAGCTTGCTTTCCCTGATACAAGCACTGATATCCAGAAAGCTGTTTCCTTATGCCGAAGTCAAGGCCATTTGAGAATCTCAATGACGTCCATGGCATTAGAGAAACGAGTAAGGCAGGACAACATCTGAATAAAGAACAGCACAAGGTAGGGGCCAGGGCCCAAGGCGCTAGCTGTACCAGCTAGGAACAGGGCATGTAAGATGCTGTTACATCTCTGCTGTCAGTGACACACCAGGAACAAGCTGCCCTCGGCCAGTGCGCATGTGAGTCATGAGGAGGAATAAAGAAACAAAGAAAGGGCTGGAGAGATGGTCTAGCGGTTAAGAGCGCCGACCGCTCTTACAGAGGACCCGGGTTCGACCCCCAGCACCCACATGGCGGCCAAGAACCGTCTGAAACTCCAATTCCAGGAGAACTCCAGCTCCAGGGGAATCCGACACTCTCTTCTGACCTCCGCGGCATTGCACGACACGGGTGCACAAACTTGCATGCAGACAGTACATTCATACACATACAGAAATAAATAAAATTAAAAAAAAAAGAAACAAAGGAAAAGAAAACCAACTTTCAGTCAAGGACATTGGAGGCCAAAGTGTTGCATATTCAATTCCTAGACATCTCTGTTATGGAAATAGAGGGAGAGACCGTGAATACATATGAAAAAGTAAATATGAAAACAGTGTTATTAATAGATATCTGTTGATGAGGCCAGAATTCCACTTTTTTTTTTTAATGTCTGGCTTCGTAGCCCAGGCTAACCTTGATCCTCTTACTTCAGAGTTTCAAAGACTAGGATTATAGTTATGTAGGATTCAACATTTGTGTGTCAGAGGTTCACAGAACTGTCTGTGTGCATGTGTGTATACAGGGCAGAGGTCAACTCAGGTGTCTTCCTCTGCATTAACTGTACCTTGTTTTCCTGCTCAACATTTAAAGAGAGAATAAATTGGTTGGGTTGGAAATGATAGCTTTGAGTTCGTTTTAACTTTTTTCCTGTCTAAATGTCCTATGATGAACACTACACTTACTTGCTGCCATCTACTGGCTTTGACCTTAAAGCTGTCCTGACCCTCCATCTCCCATCTCTTGAAGGATGGAGCTTTTCAACTTCAAGATGAGGAATGATCCATCCCCTCTAGAGGCCATGTGAGGTTATCAGTCCAATGCACACCCATGTGAGGAGTTGGGGTATTTTTATAGGTTTTTCTAAAAATCAGTTTTTGACTTTATTTTCTTATTTAAGTAGAATTTCCCAATGTCCAACCTCCATCCTACTTAAAAAAAACTTAAAATGAGAAGTTTAGCAGGATAGAACAATGGCTCAGAGAATAAAATGCTTGCCTGTGCAAGAATAAGGCCCAAAGCTCAGATCCCTAGCAGGTGCTACAGCCTGCCTATAAGCTCAGCTCTCAGGAAGTAGAGACAGGCATCCCTGGGCTGGCTGGAGGGTTGCACTAGGTTCAGGTAAGTGATTGAGGAACACACCCTTGTTCTATTCTAGCCTCCACATGCACACAAATGTGAGCATGCACTCACATACACGTATGACCATGTATAATATATATGCACATCATGCATACATAAACATGCATAAAAAAAGAAGTCTGGGGTTGAGATGTTGGTTCAGTGAGTAAACTGTACACTGCAAGAACATGAGAACCTAAATTTGGATTCCTAGCACCCATGTGCGAGCCAAGCATGGCGGCGACAGTTATAACCCCAGCACTGGGGCCAGGTGGAGATGGACCTGGAGTTCAGTGGCCACTGTAACCACATCAATGACCTCCAGCTTCAGTGAGAGACCTATCAAAAAACAAGGTGGAGAGCAGCTGAGGAAAATATCTATGTCCACTTTGGCCTCCAACTCATGTGCACACATGTACACGCACACCTGCATGCACACATGCACATCTACGTGAACAGGTACACACACACACACACACACACACACACACACAATGAGGTTTGCATCCAGCACCCCCCTACTATGGAATCATTGGGACAACGTGTAGTTCTCTCCTGCAGCCACAGAACCTTCAGCAAGTTGTTTTTCCCTCTGGTGTCTCCAAAATACATACCTTCTTTGACTGTGGTATGAAGTGACTGAAAACTCCGTGGATTTGTGGCCACACACTTAAAATCTGTATTCAGATCTTCCCTTGTGACTGGATCAAAAATCAGCGACACTTCAACATAGTTTTCCTCATTTTCTAAATATTGGCTGCATGAGAAAATATTCTCTCAAACATGCTGTATCAAATACAAGTTTGTGTTTTATAAGGTAGGCAGACAAACAGTCTCAAATTAGAATCAGCTGTTGTGTTTAATCTGACCTTGAGTTCTGTATAAAGCTGGAAGAATTTACCATCATGTTTGATGCTAATTTGGGAGAATATCTATCTAATCTGTTCCTGGAGGTCATCGTGTCACTAAAGATGCTGCTTGTTATTCTAGGACTTTTTCACAATGAGAGCATACCTTCTCTTTTTGGTTTGAATGGAAGTTTTCATTTTTAAAAAACTTAATGAATGAAAACCCTTCAGTAATCAAGTGGCAGCAGAAATATCTAATTTGGGGAGCTTGACTCCCTCATCCATAAATTGCTCACATTCGGATGCAGAGGGATTTCCTAGGACTCAGGCACCTTTAGTCCCCACACTCTGGAGTCAGAGGCAGGCAGATCTCTGTGAGATGGAGGCAAGCCTGGTCTACATAGTGAGTTACAGGCCAACTGGGCCTATAGAGAGACCCCGACTCAAAAAAATGTTCCTCTAAGTAAATGACCACTGACACTGGACATTTAGTTGTGACCAAGTCTTCTGCAACAAAGACTTGGAGGTGAACAATTACACATCACCTCCATCCATCATTTTTGTCAACTAAACAGAATCCATAAAGAACTCTTTTGTTCATCTTTCCAAAAACGCAAAAGATTGGCGAGCAAGAGTTCAGAGTAATTCAAATTTTCCAAACTACTATCTTAAAAGCACAAATTGGAACCAACTGTAGTCATCTTTCCTTTCAAGTTTCAAAGTATTTAAACATTTCCCAGAGATTAGTGTTTGCTAAAAATTAATATTCGTTCCCTCTGTGTCTCTTCCTCCTTTCTGTGTGTATGCACATGTAAGTGCCCCTCACTGTGGCAACGCACAGGTTTAGTACAGACACTGTGACTAGCTCTCAGCATCTTTATGGGAGGCTTATGAATATCTTTGAATGACATGACAGTAGGGAATGAATGTATAGTAACTCAGTAAATCTGCAAAAATCAAGAAATAAATTTTAGAGTCAACTGGTCAACCACAACTCAACTCACTCATATCTAGAAAGTGCTTAGCTCTCAAGAGAATTTTTATAGTTCTAATAGTCCAATGGTTTTGAATTACTGATGTATGGGTCCCATCAACAGGTCTCCAGAAGAAAACAAAACCTAAAGAGGCATCACGACAGAAGACCCTCACCCACTTACTGGTGCAGCCCTTCAGTTACACGGCCTCCCGGGTAGGCAAATGAGATGAAAGTGCCGTTAGCCATCCACCACACAATGGTGTTCAAGGGTGTGCCAGTTCCCAGGAACACCTTGCACGGGACTATCAGCCTTGACCCTGTGAGGAGCAAGCAAGATGTAACACATGGACCATCAGAAGCCAGCATGGGAAAGGATTCATCTCTGCTCCTCTCCCGACAGGGAGCCTTCCTTGTCTTCCCAAACATCCCACAAGCCAGTACTTTCCTCAGAAGGAAGTACAGTCCCTTCAAATGATTCTGTTCAAGGAATATGTCATTTTTTTACCAAATGCCTTCAGCACCTTCATAGTCTCTCTCTGTAGCACATGAAACCCCAAAGCACATGAGCTTGAATAGTTTCACCAAGACCAAGTGGTTCCTATGGAACATTCTGCCTCAAGGGCTGCTTTCTTCCACAAGTGATTCTAGCTACTTCAAAATGAATCAGATCTTGTGTGATTCTTCCTTTAGGTCAGTTGCTGGCCTCCACCCTAACACTTCCCCTGGGAACTCCCCATTCTAAAAGGACTCAAATTTAGAATTAACCCTTTAAAAACCAACTGCATATTCTAAGGAGGGTGCCCTCTACAGCTGTGCAATATTATCTACAGTGCAGGCCCTTGCCTCAATCACAGTATATTATGCTCTTTGTAAGTCACCAAAGAGGAGATGGAAAAGAAGAATAAATCCTATCTGCTCATTTCTTCTTCCTAGGAACACACTCTCTGTAGTTTACCTATTAATGGGCCTGGCCCACGTCACCCTCAGAGTGCCAGCTCTTCTCCATCTTTTGTCGCCCCGTGACCTTAACATTTCTCCCAACTGTAGCAGCCCCATGCACTGGGGTCATGCCTAGATGCAGAAGGGTGAAACAAAGTGTCACGTGACTCCCTCATGGACCCAGTGTATTCAAAGTAACTGATTAGGAACTGGGCTCTACTCCAATGGAGGGTACCTAAGATCCAGGGCACTGGGACCTAGGGAGCACCAGGCACTGTCCCCACTGCTCTGCCTTTCTACTAGCAGAGCCAAAGTGGACATGAGGGCTTCAACCAGTTCCAACATCTGAACAGAATCCCTCTGCCTCTATGGCCTCCAGTTAAACTTTAACATTTAAATCTAATATAAAACAGAAATAATAATAATAATAATAATATAATTTTGTTTTAAAGGTTTTT
Organism: Rhizomys pruinosus; assembly: GCA_009823505.1. NCBI lineage: Eukaryota > Metazoa > Chordata > Mammalia > Rodentia > Spalacidae > Rhizomys > Rhizomys pruinosus. The sequence continues at coordinate 2,349,108 of VZQC01006244.1, read as the reverse complement.
TAAATTTTATTTATTTTTGTATGTGTATGAATGTACTGTCTGCATGTAGGTTTGTGCACCCATGTCGTGCAATGCCGAGGAGGTCAGAAGAGGGTCTCGGATTCCCCTGGAACTGGAGTTCTCCTGGAATTGGAGTTACAGATGGTTCTTAGCTGCCATGTGGGTGCTGGGAATTGAACCTGGGTCCTCTGCAAGAGCAGTCGTTGCTCTTAACCGCTAGGCTATCTCTCCAGCCCAATTTTGTTTTTAAAATGACTCTGTAGCCAGAGCTTTATGAAAGAACATTAGACATACAAAAATTACTCTAAAAATACATGCACACATAAGCCTATGTACAGGCCTCCCAGGCATGCAGAACTGAATCTGCAGCTCTAGCAGACCCTGAATGTGACTTTTTGAACTTCACTGCATCCCCTGTAACTCCCTAGGTGGCTTTTCCTTTGGGAAAATAGTAGAAATAAAACCTTCATACAGAGTTGGTATTGAGATGGAGCAGGCTTCTCCATTAGACATAGCAGATGGTCAATACATGACCATCCTTTCGCTACTGTAAACATCAGAGAGAGGCTTGTACAGTACACTAAGTCCTTCACTGGCTACTATTATGGACCATCCAACAAGGACATTGTCAAGACAGCCTGTATCAACTTGAGGTGAAAAATGGAAAACTCGCTGGACATGGTGGTATATGCCTTTAATCCCAGCCTTCAGAAGGCAGAGGTAGGTTGACCTCTGTGAGATCAAGGCCAGCCTGATCTACATAGTGAGTTCCAGGCAGGCTGGGACTAGGGAAACCCTTTCAAAAAATTTAGTGGAAACCCTTTTTTATCATATCATTCAGTGAGTTCACCAGTTGTTTTGATAACAAGATACTTTCAGCAGTGGTTCCTAGCTTTGTTAGACAAATAGAGCTTTAGAGGGAGTCTATGCATCAGCCAAATATTCATAACATGAATTAAGTTAAAGCTACTAAAGATGCTGGCAATGTAAGAGATTCATGCTATTGATCCTTTCCTACAGTTAATAACTGTTACCAAGATATCTGCCTTATTACAAGTAGATTTTCATAGGTATAGTCTTCATAAAGTCAAGTATCCTTGCTTTCTTTTTTTCTTTTTTTTTTTTTTTTTGTTGTTGGTCTTTTCGAGACAGGGTCTCACTGTAGCCCCAGCTGTCCTGGAACTCACTTTGTAGACCAGGCTGGCCTTGAACTCACAAAGATCTGCCTGCCTCTGCCTCCTAAGTGCTAGGATTAAAGGTGTGCGCCACCACACCCGGCTGTATCCTTGCTTTCAAATAATGTCATTCCTAACAATATTTGGCAAAGACAAATGTTCCCTTGCTCTGGTCAGATCAGCCCCTCACACTGAGGTTCTAGGGTATCCACTCAAGCAACTCTGTACCCAAAGGGGCAGGAATGAAATGCTGTGCTCCACAGACATAGGTCCCTAAACCCCTGAAGCTTAGCTTTCAGGCAACACCAGGACATGTCCCTGCAGGTCTTACCCAGAGATGCTGGTATTGTCTCTAGGGGAGAAATAATCACAGGAATGGATTCCGTGGCTGTTTCTGAGAAAGTAATAAGGAAAAGAGATTGTGTTATGGAAGGCTTCATTTCAAGCTGAGATTCGGATTCCATTGTTTAGCTAATGAAGGGATTCTTCTCCATGTGACCCGTCATTGTGAGAATCAGCCTTTGTCTGGCAAAGGAAATGTGCTCTCCACAAAGTTGAGCATCTTAGGCCAATGCTTTTCCCGGCAGAGATATTACTGGAAGAGGCCACAGTCACACATTCCTCTGACAGATGGTCTTTGTTATCTGTTCTGTGATAAACAGTTAGCTTTTCCTTTCTCGGGCTTCCTGAATGCTCACTGATGATATCCACAGGCTAAGTTTTGTCCACAAGTCTCCTGTACCCCTCCAAAATGCCCACCACAGAATTTTGAAGATCTACTTCTTCAGGAGCAGGTACAGGGATTGGAGTGACTCATTTGTGAAAATAATCCCATACTGGGTAATGAATACATTGACCCAGCCATGGTCACTAATGTCTTACTCACTAAGCAAACAGCTCTTTAGCCAGCCTGAAGCGAACTTTCAAGGGAGCGAGAAGGCAAGCTGGGAAGCGAGTGGAGAAGGCAAGCTGGGAAGCTGGTCCTCCACTGGCCTCTTGATTCTCATTTCTTCTGCTGAAAATCCTCACATGGATAAGCACTGGCCAACATTCACAGTGCGGCCTAGGAAGCAGATGGTGTCTCTACCGGAATGCCTCAAGGTCACACTAAAGTAAAGAGGCTGCGGCAGACGCAGGAGAACGACCACCCTCTGGATAAGACAATTCAGTGATTCTGACGGTGCACCAACCCGGCCTGGCAAGCTTGTGAAATGCAAATTTCAGCACAACCCCTTCCAGCTTAGTAGATTCACACGGGACCTTAGAGTCCGCATGTGGAACAATATCCAGCTGCTGCTGCTGCTGCTGCTGCCGCTGCTGCTGCTGCTGCTGATGCAGGATCACTGAAAACCACTGAGCCCGTCCCAGCTGCACAACACAGCACAGTACGCAGGTCTGCCTCCCCCTAGTGTTTCTGTGCAGTACACAGATGAGATAGTTGCCTGCTAAAAGGTAAAAGACTTCTTCAGCCACTGCAGGGAGGTGGGGAAGGCTAGGGGCAGAAAAGGGAGTTAATATGAATGAATTCTCACAGGACAAGAAAAGGAAAGTATTCCAGAGGTTTCAATTCATGATAGATATGATCTTCCCTGTGATACAAGTGGATCTCTGTCTTGTACAAAAAATATATACATAATAAAAAAAATGGATCTCTGGGGTCTGTAAGAAAGTTGTCCCCCTCTCTTACAGAACAATTATTTAGCTCCAATGTTTCCAAAGTTCTCTGACCTCTCTTAAAGGATTCCAAAATATGAATAAGAAATAATAAATACACAAGTGCATATTCTCCAGGGCAGAGTCCAGGACTGTGCCTCGCTTTCTATCCAGCACTTAGGAGGCATGGAGAAAATGTTAAACAAAGGTTAAAAGCTGGTGAACCCTGTCCATAACATTATTTTCAAGTATAGTTGATCCTGGTATATAGATGGAGCATCACTATTCCAGCAACTCAAAATCTGAAGCACTCTAAAATCCAAAGCTATTGAACACCAATATGATATGGGTGGAAATTCTGTACTGTAAAACTTTGGACTTTTCCCAGAGGACCTCCTTGAATAGGAGACAAATGTTTGGCTCCCTCTAGTGGTGAGTTTTAGTCTCACCCATTTCAAAGAGCCACTTTAATGTCTTAACTGCCTAAGAATCCATTTTCCTTTCTTCTTAACTTCCTGATTTATCCCTTTCAAAATATCCCTCACATATCTTAGTAGCTTTCAGAATAGTTGGTACGTCAATTTTCTCTTTCCTTCATACCAAAGACCTTCAAGGACTTATAGGCGAACCTGAATTTATTCTTATCATACTTCTTACAGAACCAGGCAAGACCTACTACAATGGTAAGTACTTACCTTTAACACGAAGTTCAATATTCCTAGTGAGGTTGTATTCCTTGTCCTTGTGGATGAATGTTGCAACACATCTGTAATAGCCTGCATCTTCCATGGATGTGTCGGATATAAGTAAGTGTGCGGGGTCCCCCGCACTTAGAAATTTCTCATTATCTTTTTCCAGAAGGACAGAGCCCTTAAAATAAAATGTATCTTAAAGTTACATTATAGACTAATATATAGCACTCCAACACTGGAGATCACATGATTATTGCCAATCAGTGTAGACTATGCAACACAAGAATTCCCCTGCTATATATTTACTTTGACAGGTTTGTCTTTGGAGCACACTTTTAGGTTTATTTTTAGGAAAATTGTTTCTTCAGACAGGATTCACGATGTACTACACAGAGGCCTTAAACTCTTGATCCTCCTGCCTTAGCCTCCTGCGTGCTGGGATTACAGATGTAATCCCAGTTTGGGAAAAAGGGATCCATTAACATATTTTTTAAAGTTTAACTTAACTGTGAAAAATGGGCCATTTAAATACAAACATACTTAAGACCTAACTGCTTTCTATTCGTCATGAGCAATAATATGCTGGAAAATCATTATTAGCTTGGGAGACATGAAGAAGAGTCAGATACTATTGCAGCAATTTTTAAAAAATCATTTCAATGTTAGGAGTTATTACAATGGAGAAAAGTGTATAAGTAAAAACTGAATAGGAGAGATGAACCTGTGTTCTCATCTGGATGGAAGCTCTGTGAGTTCTCTGAAAAACAGAACTCTCAAGAGCAAAGGCTTCCAGTAAAGAAGTAGAATGGGATTTAAGAAAACAATCCTGAGTATACCACGTGCTCAGGAACGCTGCTTTCAAAGCCATGATGAAGCCATGTATGGGGGTAGATGTATATAATCCCAGCATTCAGGAAGCTGGGGCAGGAGGATCAAGACTTTGAAGCCAGACTGAGCTAAAGAGAGAGACCCTGTCAAAAAAAAAAAGAAAGAAAGAAGAAGGAAGAGGAAGAAGAGGGAGGGAAGGAGGGAAAAAAGAAAGAAAGAAAGAAAGAAAGAAAGAAAGAAAGAAAGAAAGAAAGAAAGAAAGAAAGAAAGAAAGAAAGAAAGAAAGAAAAGGGAGGAAGGGAAGAGGGAAGGGGAGGGGAGGGGAGGGGAGGGGATGGGGAGGGAGGGAGGAGGAAGGGGAAGGAAGGATTAAGGGAAGGGAAGGGAAGGAAGGGAAGGAAGGGAAGGATAGGGAGAGGAGGGAAGGGAAGGGAAGGGAGGGAAGGGAAGGAAGGGAAGGTACAGGAAGGGAGGGAGAGGGAAGGGAAAAGGGAAAAGGGAAGAAGGGAGGGAGGAAAAAGCAAATTATATAAAGCCTAAGGCTTACAATAATCAATACGAGCTTTGAGGGTTGCCTATCTTGCTGATGGACATGCAAAATTGAAAGAGCCACATGGCTCATGGAATATTGCTTCACAGCATAATTAAAGGGATAAATTCATGATTCCTCACTTGAGTGGTCAAATATGAAAACACCACAATAATTCCAGCAACTTTGAGACCTTGGGTCAGTTTCTTCTTCTGTTTCCTTTCATATGTGCAATGGGAATTTGCTCATGCCATTCCTTGCTTCACTAATGCTGTTCGACTGTGGTTGGAACAGGCTCAGCCTAGTACATACTCAACAGCGCTTAGCATGATTATAGAAGGACCAAATATTATGAACACCATTATGATATCCCCATTTATTAAGTACCATTTAGACACCAAGCATATCTGAGTACATGGTATACAGCACTGTTTACTCTTCAAAACATTCCCAGGCAATGGGAATTACTAATTCCTTTGCACAACATACAGAAATCAGTGTTCATAGAGAGATACTAACGGCCAATTTAAAAATAGAAGAATCGAAAGATTCAAATGCGACCTCTTTTTTGTATGTCCGTCGTTCTGGCAGGAAAATCTCTTATTTGCCTTGTGGCATCGCTCCTTCTATATAACCCAGAGATCACCTTGAGCATTCAATGCCAGCTTATAGGTAGGAATAGTTACTTGCTCTTTCAGAATCACTTTAAGTTTACAATATTAATTGATATGATTGCATTGATAAGATATACGTATAAGTGTGTATATATGTATCCAGTAGCTATAATACAACTGGTTAACCTATCATTGATTAAAGGGCTAGTTCTTACCAATGACTAAACAAACATTGTNGGAAGGGAAGGGAAGGGAAGGGAAGGGAAGGGAAGGGAAGGGAAGGGAAGGGAAGGGAAGGGAAGGGAAGGGAAGGGAAGGGAAGGGAAGGGAAGGGAAGGGAAGGGAAGGGAAGGGAAGGGAAGGGAAGGGAAGGGAAGGGAAGGGAAGGGAAGGGAAGGGAAGGGAAGGGAAGGGAAGGGAAGGGAAGGGAAGGGAAGGGAAGGGAAGGGAAGGGAAGGGAAGGGAAGGGAAGGGAAGGGAAGGGAAGGGAAGGGAAGGGAAGGGAAGGGAAGGGAAGGGAAGGGAAGGGAAGGGAAGGGAAGGGAAGGGAAGGTAAGGGAAGGGAAGGGAAGGGAAGGGAAGGGAAGGGAAGGGAAGGGAAGGGAAGGGAAAAAGCAAATATGATCAAAGCTCAAGGCTTACAATAATCAAATACGAGCTTGAGTGGTTGCCTAGTCTTGCTGAGTGGGAGCACTGGCAAAATTGAAAGAGCCACATGGCTCATGGAATATTGCTTCACAGCATAATTAAAGGGATAAATTCATGATTCCTCACTTGAGTGGTCAAATATGAAAACACCACAATAATTCCAGCAACTTTGAGACCTTGGGTCAGTTTCTTCTGTTTCCTGTCATCTGCAATGGGGAATGCTCAGCCATTCCTGCTTCACTAAACTGTTCGTTGTGGTTGGAACAGGCTCAGCCTAGTACATACTCAACAGCGCTTAGCATGATTATAGAAGGACCAAATATTATGAACACCATTATGATATCCCCATTTATTAAGTACCATTTAGACACCAAGCATATCTGAGTACATGGTATACAGCACTGTTTACTCTTCAAAACATTCCCAGGCAATGGGAATTACTAATTCCTTTGCACAACAGAAACAGGTTCAAGAGAGAACTAACGACCAAATTAAAAGAAAGAACAAAGATTCAAATGCGAACTCTTTTTGTATGCCGTCTTCTGCAGGTAAAATCTCTCATTTGCCTTTGCATGCTCCTTCTAAACCCAGAGATAACCCTCTGCAGCTCATCCAGCTTATAGGTAAGGAATAGTTACATTCCTCTTTTCAGAAAAATCACTTCAAAGTTTCCAATATTAAATTGATATGATGTGCATTATAATTACTATAAGTGTGTATATATGTATCCAGTAGCTATAATACAACTGGTTAACCTATCATTGATTAAAGGGCTAGTTCTTACCAATGACTAAACAAACATTGTACTTTTCAGTATCAATGTACCATCTGTTCCAGAAATTTGCAAGCTTTTTCCAGGTAAGAGCTAAATAGGAAATATTTTAGGGCCTTCATAGTTCCATGGTTTCTGTCACAACTGTGAAGCGAGATAGACACAGACAGTCCATAAACTAAGGAACATGGCTGGCTATGTGTTCCAATAAAACTTTATTTATGGGCACTGAAGTTTGAACTTTAAATAATAGTCACATGCTCTGAAGTATTCTTTTCATTTTTTTCAAACATTTAAAAAGTGAAAACTATCTCAATGTATGAGTTCTACAAAGGCAGGTAGCAGCTCTATTTGACTCTAGGCTATAATTTGGCAGAGCGTGCTCTAAGAATGTATGATAACTTCCCTAAGAATGATTAAAACACTCAGTATTTAGTCAACCAGACAAAGGAAAAATTGTGCCTATATATTTACTCCTTTAATCTAAAAGTTGTCATATGCTTTTTAAAATATTCCTTTAATATGTATATAAAATTGTCATAGAAATGAACAGGGTTTTCCTATTTTTTTAGATAAGTGACAGAGTCAAAAGCTCTTTAGCTGCTATTTACTCTGGAATCACTTGAGCTTCTGTCTGTATAAACCACTGTTTTGTGGAACCTTACCCAAGCCACAGAAGAACTAATACATTATACTAAGCATAAAAATTTTAATTAATATTTTCACTTTTTTATTTATATTTTTAATATGTAAGAATATATATGTGTGAATGTATTCTCTTGACAACAGGTATTACATATGTTTCTACAGCTGTCAGACATGTCTTGGGGCTGGAGAGATGGTTCATCAGTTCAGAACACTTGCTGCTCTTCCAGAGGACCCTGGTTCAATTCCCAGCATCCACATGGTGGCTAACAGCCATCTGTAACTCCAGTTCCAGAGAATTTAACACCCACTTCTGGCAGCTACAGCTACTTCATGCATATAGCTCACTTACATAAATGCAGGCAGAACACTCATACACATAAAATAAAAAGAATAAATAAAATATTTTTAAAAGATTTGTCTTAATGACATGCTTGCATTGAAGCGTACCTTGTACCACTGAAACTTTGCACCATGTACCTTGTACCACTGAATCTCTGCACCACGTACCTTATACCACTGAATCTCTGCACCATGTATCTTGCACCACTGAATCTCTGCACCACACACCTTATACCACTGAATCTCTGCACCACGTACCTTATACCACTGAATCTCTGCACCACATACCTTGTACCACTGAATCTCTGCCCCACGTACCTTATATCACTGAATCTCTGCACCACGCACCTTATACCACTGAATCTCTGCACCATGTACCTTATACCACTGAATCTCTGCACCACGTACCTTGTACCACTGAATCTCTGCACCATGTATCTTGCACCACTGAATCTCTGCACCATGCACCTTATACCACTGAATCTCTGCACCACGTACCTTATACCACTGAATCTCTGCACCACGTACCTTGTAACACTGAATCTCTGCACCACGTACCTTGTACCACTGAATCTCTGCACCACACACCTTATACCACTGAATCTCTGCACCATGTACTTTATACCACTGAATCTCTGCACCACGTACCTTGTACCACTGAATCTCTGCACCACGTACCTTGTACCACTGAATCTCTGCACCACGTACCTTGTACCACTGAATCTCTGCACCACACACCTTATACCACTGAATCTCTGCACCATGTACCTTATACCACTGAATCTCTGCACCACGTACCTTGTACCACTGAATCTCTGCACCACGTACCTTGTACCACTGAATCTTTGCACCACGTACCTTGTACCACTGAATCTTTGCACCACTCTTGCTGATGATGAATTCCTTCAGGTCGGGGCACACTAAAAACCCAGTGACTGACATGGCCAAAATCTGCTGGTAGGAGATGAATGGCAGGGAAGCTTCTGTGTCTTCAAAAACTCTGAGTTCAATGGACATTTCCTCACAGAAAGATGCATTTCTGTTTTTTTTTAATAAACATTAAGGGAAAAATACAAAAATCTAAGTGAAATTAAGGGCCATTTCCCCAACCCCATTAAATCCTGTCTTTGTTTTCTTGATTAGTATTGTGTTACTGCTGATGCAAAAAGAATCTCATCATAATTATCATCCAGAAGCCATGGTGGTATGTCCTCTGCTTTTCATGAAGGACCCTGAAGAAGCTTGACTCCGGTGCTGAAGCCACTGAGAAACCCCAAGTCCCAAGGGGCTTAAACCTGTCAGGTTCCCCAGGGCCTTGATCCCAGCCTCAGTGTGATCCAAGGAACCATGTCCAAATAGGCATACTGTTTCCTAAGAGCCATTGTCTCCATAAAAGGAAAATACCTTCCCTCCCCTCCCCTTCCCTCCCCTTCCCTTCCCTTCCCTTCTTCCCTTCCCTCCTTTCCCTCCCCTCCCCTTCTCTTTTCTTCCCTTCTCTTAGGAATCATTTGCCAACTAGTTTCAGGGAACTTCTAAAAACTAAATGTTAGCCCTATCGAAGAATTTGGCAACACTGTACGGAGGGAGGTGAGAATTAACTTGTTACAATGCTCTTACAATTTTTGTTAGCCTATTCATAATCCCAATATTATAAATCTTTCAAGCCCTTGGAACTGAGAAAATGCCAGAGGTAAAATCTTCCTGGGACCATAAGGGGAAATGGATGAAACAAACAGAAGGTATTAATTAAGTTTAATGATTGCATTAGAAAAAAAAACAGACATTCTGAAAACAGCTGAACATGCCTTGGCATGCATGAGGCCCTGAATTTAATCCTCAACACCCCCAAAAATAAAATAAAGTAGAAAAATGTGATTATATCAGCTAAGACCTTAGCTACCTAATATATACAACATATCACTTGAGACCATGAAGATCAGTTTAATGTAGTGTGAAAGTTATTCCCATGACAAAATGTATAACAATATATATCAAAAAACAAGAAAATATGAAAAACATATGTGAAAGACATTTAATGAACAATTAACTACCTGAAAGTTTTAAAAAGGAATTTAAAATATAAAACCAAAAAGTAGATGAACAAATAATTTATCCACAAAAAGTTGCAGAAAGTTCACCCTTTAAAATTGCATAATCAGGGGCTGGAGAGATGGCCTAGTGGTTAAGAGCACTGACTGCTCTTGCAGAGGATCTGGGTTCGATCCCCAGCACCCACATGGCAGCTGAGAACCATCTTTACACTCCAGTTCCAGGGGAATCCAGCACCCTCTTCTGACCTCCGCTGCATTGCATGACACAGGTGCACAAACCTGCATGCAGACAGTACATTCACACACATACAAAATTAAAAAAAATGTTTTAAAATTGTATAATCATGCTTGGATTTCAGGACATTGAGAAATCAAGTTGGACCTGAGCTGGAAGTTTTCCCCTGCTGGCAGTTTTCGTGGTGTCAGAAGGAGCTTGTGCAAGCTGCTGGGTTTGGGGTGGGGGCGGGAGGACTATGAATAGTTCTCTCCATCTGTGGACCCCATGAATTACCATAACTACCTGCTTGGCAAGATATGCCCATTGGTATAATAGTGGCATGACTATTATGGGAGTAACCAACCAGTTTATGATTGAATTTGAGGCCCCCTCCATAAGAGAAACTCTTGATACTATTAACCTGATCAAGAGCCCAAGTCTAGGGAGGTTGGAGGCCCTGGGGCATAACTTACTCTTGATTTTCTAAATGGACATAATATCAAACTAGCTTCAAAATACTTATGTTTATACCCATAAGCTAGTGCCACTCTCAGTCTTCATCAAAGAAGCCTCATTTTGCAGTGGGTGGCATTAATTCAGAGACTCAAAGCTGATCACAGTGTGAAGAATAAGTGACTGTGAAGTGCTGGTCCCTAAACAGGACATCTAAATCACCCCCTCAAAGGCTCAAAGAACATCACAAACAGGAGAAAGGAAGAATGAAAGAGGTAGAAGGTGGGAGGAGTCCTTTCTGGACAGGACATGGGCCTTGCACTCATTAACTCACTGCAGTTATGGTTAACTGCAAAATCCCTGCACAAGATTGGGCCTGGCACAGTTTCATCATGCCCAGGAAGGGGTTCATGGGGCCCACTCCTCACTGAGGGTCTATGGGAAATTAATGGGTGTTGCAAGAGGGAATGTCATTTTTTTTCCTGTGGCGTAACGACTAGTTAAGTTACTCATGCTCCAGTAAATAACCCCCTACTCATGCTCATGAAAGCAACTATAATTGATCTCAGTAGTTCACCACACAAAGGAAGAGATTATAGTAGAAAAGGGCTTGTGGGAAGAAGGATTTCAGTAGGAGAGAGAAAGGAAAGAAAGAGAGTAAGGGGCTGTGTGAGAAAATATTCAGATTTCCCTGATACAGAAATGAGTCCACTTGAGAGCTTCTTCAGCAAAATTCATTGACAAGACTAAGCCTGTCCCTAAATTATTTATAGTGGGAGTGCAGCTTACAGAAGGCAAAGCCAAGCCAGATTTGACCTGGGAAAGTCTCAAGGACACAAACATGTGCATACAATACACCCACCTCTTCTCTCACACATGCCCTACCTAGAACTAGGGCTGACACTGTCTGAAACTCTTCTATTCATCAGTATTTCCTTTGTGCTGGGAATGTCATTTTCTCTGGGTCTGCTTCCAAATGGAATTATTCCTGGGAAATGTCTCCTTAAATAAGCTAATGAAATCTAGAAAGTCTGGAAAGCCAGCTGGTGGGTGGAGCAAGCAGTGGCCTGGAGGAGAAGAGACAGACATCTGGAGAGAAGGCTAGTCCCCAACAGGCCAGGGGTGTGCCCTAATGCCTTCAGAAGAACTGAGCCAGGAAACTATTAAGATCATCAACATGAGGCCTACAGCTTTACCCTCCAAGCAGAAGCAGAATAAGTCAACACCATTCACCATGGAAAGGGCAGTCTTTTCAACAAATAGCGTTGAGAAAGCCAGAGAGTCACATGCAACAACTGGGCTAGACCCTTGCTTCACACTATGTGAAAAAGTTAACTCATAATATAAGGGCTAAGGGGCTGGAGAGATGGCCTAGCAGTTAAGAGCACCAACCGCTCTTACAGAGGACCCGGGTTCAATCCCCAGCACCCACATGGCTCCTGAGAACCATCTGAAACTCCAATTCCCGGAGAACTCCAGTTCCAGGGGTATCCGACACCCTCTTTAGAAAAAAAAAAAATAAGGGCTAAATCTATACAGTACTAAAAAGAAAGTAAAGGGAAAGGGATCATAACATTGGATTGAGCTGTAATTCCTGACACTAAAAAGCACAAGCAATAAAAAAATGCATAATTTGGAATTAATAAAGATTTAAAATATTTTGTGCATAGGGGAACAGTATCATCAGTAGAGTGTATGAGCAAATCACAGCCGTGAAATAGCCACAAGTCATAGAGCTGATATGGGATAGACAACCAGAAAAATGCAGTTTTAAAAATTGGCAAAGGACTTGAATAGACATTTCTCTAAAGATGCACAAATGGCCACAAGGGACAGCAGAAGATACTCAGTACCACTAATCATGAAGGACCTGTACTTAAACCGCAAGGAGATAGCATTTCACACCTATTAGGTTGGCTGGTACAAAACTAAAAGAACAGTCATTGACAAGATTGTAGAGAAAATTGTGCAGACACTGTGGAAAACAGTTTCATAGCTCCTTAAAAAATTAAGCATAAAATGACAAATGATCCAGGGACCAGAGAAAATACTTGTGTATGCATGAGATATTATTGGAGGATAGCCACAAGGCAGAACAAACCACAGCACTCATGGGTAGACAAAGGAACAAAAATAGTGCGGTATTGTGTACTGTGAAATAATAACCCCCAGCCTTGAACAGGAAGGCAGTTTTAACACAAGCTGTAATGTGGATGAGCCTAGAGGCATCACGCTATAAATAAACCAGCCATAGGAAGACATATACTATATTACTCCACTTATATAAAGTATCTAGAGTAGTCAGAAGCTTAGAGGCAGAAACTGGAATTGTGATTGTCTGGAGCTGGAGCTCAGGAGGGAATGGGGAGCTGCAATTTAATGGGGACAGAGTTTCTGGTCAAGAGTTGAGGAAATTCAGGTCGATAGTGGTGATGGGTGCCCAGCTATGCAGACATACTTAGTGTGCTTGAGGTGTACACTTCAAAGTGGTTAAGATGTAATTTTTGTATTATATGTATATATATATATATATATATATATATATATCTTACAACAATTTAAAAAAAGGAGCCTAGTGAGATGGCTTAGGAATTAAGACTGCACACTGCTCTTGCAGAGGACCCTAGTTCAGTCCCCAGCACCCACACCAAGCAGCTCCCAACTGTCTATAACTCCAGCTCCCAAATATCTGGGCTCACTCTTCAGGCCTCTACTAGCACCTGCGCTCATGTGCACATACCCACACATAGACAGACACTCATGCACATAATTTAAAACAATAAAATAGATATTTTAAAAAAAACAGTAGCATAAAAAATAGGGAGGATTGGTCTAGAATTGTTCCCATTGTCGATTCTACCACCCTCCCCCTCCCCCGGGGGAGCTTTTCTTCATTCAGGAAGCAAACAGTAGGATTAACTTATTCCTAAAACTGCATCATGCTCTCAGTTCCTACTGAGAATTCTCCCTTGATCTCTACCATGTGGATTCATCAGTGAAGAAAGCAAGCAAGTCCCTGCCCTTCTGGGGCTCATGTTCTGATAGTACATAATGTTCAATCTATGCATGCCTGCAGATGTGTCTGGTGAGGAAAACATAATCAAGGAGAATAACAACAGAGTTAAGGAGAGAGGACACAACGCTGTCTCAGCTAACTTGGCTAGCAAAGTTCTCCCCAAAGAGGTGGCATCTGAGCAAAGACCAGATAAATGGGAGGAGGGAGGCAACTATGAGGAGGTACTTCAGGAGGAGGAAGGAGTAATAACACAGTGTCCGAAGTCCAGGTTGGCTCTGAAACTTGACAAGAGAGCATTCTGGCCGGAACTACATTGCCCAGTCCCACAGGGGCGTACCTGAGGGTGCAGACGTAGGTACCAGAGTCCTGCCTCACAGCTGGCAGAACCCAGAGGGTGTCACCCTTCATCCACATCCTTGGCTCGTCTCCTGGGATCAGCTGAGGAGAGTCAGTTTTACGCCAGGTCAGGAGAGTGTGGGAGATGGCAGAGGTCTCTAAATGAGGCCATGCGAGGGGGCATTTCAGAACCACGGGCTCCCCTTCCAGTCTGTACTCCGATTTGTACTCTCTGCCACGAAATCGACAGTGGTTTCCAGGCACTGCAAGTCACAGATAATAGGTTTTAAGTCCCCAAACTGCCCAGATCACAAAACCACCTGAGTCCTCACTCCGTGACTGTTCTGACAGGAAGATATGCAGCATATCTATGGAAGAAGCCATTATGGCCCACAGAAAGGGACCCGAACTGGGATTCCATGGACACCAGCTGTTACTATGACAAACAGACTTCCCATCAATCCCAAAATCAAAGGGAAGGACCATCAATTTTAATTTTCATGGGGGGTGGGGATTAAATCAAATTAAAATGGTGATCAGAAAAACACTCAAAATATCGTCCTAGTTTTCATTTGTTGATATTAATATAAGAAGCCCAAGAGTTGGGGAAATGGCCCATTGGGTAAGAGCACTTGCAGGCATGAGAAGCTGAGTTCAAATTCCCAGCCGGGTGTGGCCTCCCGTGTCCCTGCAGCTTCGGTGCTGTTGTGTGGCAGAGACAGGAGGATGGCTGGGGCTTCAGGGCCACCAGATTAGCACCAAGTTCAGTCCGAGACTCAGTCCCAAGGGAGTAAGGCTGGAAAGTAACAGAGCAGGACACGCAAAGACCACACACACACACACACACACACACACACACACACAGGAGAACCCTGCTACTTCAGACAAAAGAAGTTAGTTCTGATGGACTGTGTGGTTCCACTTTCAAGGACAAACTTGCTGTGTTTTCAGTTTTTCTCCTTGGCATAAATGGTCAACACCCAGGATGGACAAGGGCATCTTTTGTCAATTGCCAAAGCATGACTATTCAGTGTTGGCTATTTATTTATTTATTTATTTATTTATTTATTTATTTATTTATATGGCTGTACTCCTGCGTGTGTGTGAGTGAACCCATGTCATGTAATGCCCACAGAAGTCAGAAGAAGGCATCAGATCCCTTAGAACTGGAATTAGGGATGGTTGTTCCCCACCATGTGGGTGCTGGGAATTGAACCCAGGTCCTCTGCAAGAGCAGTCAGTGCTCTTGGCCAATGAGCCATCGCTCCAGCCCCTCCGGGTTTGCTTTCTGATAAGGAATGCCACTGGGTGACTCTGTTCCCCAGAGAAGCCGTGGCCAGCCCTTTCTCACCTGAAGGTTTTGCTCCTTACCTGAGTGCTTGTCTCGAGGAGTGGTGAGGGGAGAAACGCCATCCGTGTGCTCCTTTGCTGGAGTAGTGAATGAAGACACCCCAGTTATCAACGCACACGAGATAAGCACTGTTCCTGCCATCTTCAATGGGGCACAGAAAGTGGCAATCCGAGGCTCAGGCCCCCTTAACCTAGCAGAAGGGAAAGAAAGGTCACTAGGAAGGGCCATGAGGTCCCATAGGAAGAATGCTTTGCGAAGGTCCCAGGGGCAGCATATTGACATTACACCCGAGAAGGACAACATTGTAGCCTAGATTTCTTTTAATAATAAATCAAGCCATTTGTGTTTGTTTCCCAGTGGCTGTGTTTGTGGACATGTCTAACGTTAAACTGCCGGAGCACCTCCTACAGCCCCGCCTGGAATGGAAGTTCTGATCCTAGCTTTATGTCTCTAGTAATACACAGCCCCTGCTGGGGCGGGGCCTCTGTTCGACTCCTTCCTCCTCCAGGCCTGTCCCCACACACCTCTTTCCTGACGAGGTCTTTTCTCACCCCCTGTGTAAAATCGAATCTCTTTCCCACTCCTCTACTCCATATTTCCCTCTCTGGCTCTGTTCTCAATGATGTTCTTCATTAAACCCACGAAAATCCCATGTGGGTGTGGTCTCCGCTTCATTTCTTTGGGGTCTACCTCCCAGCTCCCACTCGTTAAATGAATGACCAGGTCAATGAATCAGCAAAAACCAAAATATCTTCATATTTCACTTTTCAGAGAACTTTTCTTATACTATATTCTGTCCTCTGCATCCAAAGGTTCTGCATGCTTTCAACCAATCATGGATGGAAAATAGCAAAAGAAAGTATTTGGAGTATTACCCATTAACCCAGCTCTTAATGGTACCTGTTAACTTCCACCGGGTGAGCCTGACTCCCAGAAAGCTACTGTGCTTCCCAGCCTTAGGTTCTTTTGTTCAATTCAAGGTAGAAATGAAGAAGCAAGCTCTTCCATTCTAACGAGGTTTGCTGAGACGTGCTCGAGAATAAAGGAAATGACACACAGAGTAGGGCCTCTGGGCCACTCTCTGAAGAAGCAAAGAGGACACCACACCAACACAGTGTGAGAGACTCACAACAGACACACCACCGGGAGGACTTAGACCTGGGCATTCCCACCGTGCAGAATCTGCAGAAAAGTCCTTTGTGAGCTTTAATGGACACAAGCAGCTTAAATAGGACTACCCTACAAAGCCTGGTTATCATTAAAGATGGAAAGCACAATTGGGAAATCAGGCCTTTCTTAATCTTGTCTCTTTCCACCCTCAGCCCCAAGAGATTTTTATCATCTTTGATGTTGGGAGGTCAGAGTGAAGTTCTCCCTCTTTGTTGCTCATCAAAGGATAGATATCTCTCATTGATGGTTCTAGTGGCCCATAGGTCCTGGTTCATAATCCTGGAAATCATACCTGACATTAATTTGCCATGTCCTCTGAACCATGATAGGTTGTGCTAACAATCATCAACCCATATGTTTGTAGCTGAATCCCATTTCTTAGAGATGGTTCTTTCAGTACCACAGGATTGCCCAAAATATGGAGGGTGTCCCTAAATCCCTGAGTAATCATAGAAGTTTTCAGTGAATCCTGATCACACCATAAGGCCAACAGGTACCATGACTCTGAATGGACTCAGATTTTAGGTAAGTATTAGGACCCAGGGACCCGGATGGTATTTTCCATCTGTTTTCTTTCTTTATTATTTTTGTTAGGACCAGGTCAGAAAGAAGTTAATCAAAAGGAAAGGGTTAACCATGCAGGAGCAACTCTCTAGTTGAAGCAGGTCTGGTTCCCATGACTACGTTAACCACAACAATACAGTCTGACCCTGAGTTATTAGTTCCCAGAGCTACCTGAGGTCAGGATGAACTCTCCCAGCCCTGTAGGGTGGCTTCCTACCCCCTAAGAAGCCCATTCCTCTCCAAGGGACTTCACGCTGCTAAACACAACCAATCAGCTTACAGGTCACCACTGCTTGCATTGTGTTTCTGTAGCCTTGTAATTGTGTATGTATGATGTCACCAAGTTCCTCTTGTTTGTGGCTTTGGCTTTAAAAGTTCTCTGCAACAGACAGTCGGGGTCGTGCTCATCCCTGCGTGGAATGGGTTGCATCTCTGACACATCAACAATTGGCTCCCTTGATGTGTCAGTTTTCTTAATTGGGTTCGGCGCACCAGCAAATTAAATAAATTTCGTATTAATCTGTGGCCCCTCATTGGTTAGTTTTGTGAGTGTGGCAGTTTGAGTCCAACATCTGGAGGTTCCACTGAGATAGCCACCTCCACCTCGAGGGGCCTCTCCCTCTTTGTGGGACGCTGGCCGTCCTTGGAGAACAAAGCGCTTTGAAAGGTACTGAGCATATGCTCCTGTTTTGGTTTCAGTTTTCTGTTTCTGTGGTGCCAGGGCTGCTGCCTTAGAGGAAGGTCGGACACGACTAGTTCCACTGGGCATGAGAGAAGGAGGACACTCTGACTCTCTAGTAGACAAACAGGGGGTTCGTCTGATACTAGACTCAGGATGGACTAATATCCTGGTTTGGGGGCACAGACAGTGGGTCCGGCCCTTCAGTTCTGGTCACAGCAGACAGCCCCTGCTGTCTGAGTCCTTCCTGGGTCCTCTGTGTCCTCACTGTGTTCGTTTGATTTGTGGTCTTTGTGTTTTTCCCATTACCGTTTTTGTTTCTGTTCTTCTGTACTTCAAATCTAACATGGGACAGTCTTCTTCTAAACCCCTACTCCCCTCTCTCCTGTGCAGGCAAGGATGCAAACAAAGGGCCCATGCTGCAAGCTTCAAGCAGCTAGAGCTGTTACTGCTCCACTCCCCTGGAATTACAAAATCCATCATAGTAAGATGCCAGGCAGCTGGCCCTCCTTAACATGACTGTTAGTTAAGGTGGAACAGGCATTTAGTGAAATCAACCCAGCATTTGGTGGCTGTGAGTACAAAAGTGTTTTAAGGGACCTAACTAAAAACTGTCTTAAACTTTAAATGATTGTGTGTAAATGTGACAATGAAGAATTAATGGTTCCACAGCCCTGCACAGCCAAGGTGTGCAGCAGACCAGAAAACAGAACTTTCTGTGCCTTGACATCAAGTTATTCTATGAGATTTTAAGAAGAAAAAGGGAATCTCTCATTATATTAAGTCATATGTCTGTGCAAGCTCTCGGTGTGTTAACCGTTTTCCCATGTGTCTGAGAGTCATGTCATGTGTGTTCTTCTGTGTTGGTTTCTGTTAAAAGTGGCCACTTCAAAGTTCTTTCATTCTGTATTGTGCACATAAATTAAGTTTACTTTTGGCATGCCTCTTAAACTTTTTCAAAGGCCTAATTTGAACCCAGGTTCCTAAGTTCCTACAGAGAAAAATTCTAAACTGGTTATCTAAAGGTTTTATTTGTTATCTGTTAAGACTGGATTTGATCTCCAAATTAAACTGTTTAAAGTTGCAGGTATTCTAACTTCAGTTTCCTTTCAACTTGTTTTCCAGACCTCTGAAGGCCTGATTTTTAACCCTCATGGTTAAAACAAATGTCTGTTTTCTTTTCTTCTACTAGCAAGGCTTTTGACAGCTGTGCCGCCATAAACAGTAGCTCACGGCTCTCCCTGGATACCTGTGAACTGCAATCTCTTCTCTCCAATGAAACAGTCTAAAATGTTTTTTGGTATTATCCATTGCTTAATTGTCTTGGTTGTGTACTGCCTTGATAGGATTGAATGTTTCCTGATATTTTATTCTTTAGCTTCTTCCTTGGTGAAACTGTCTTTAATTATTGTATTGTGACTTCAGTTATGGCTAGTCTTCAGTACAAACTGGATACATAATTCTGTTTTTCATTATTTGTTAAAATATTTCAATAAGTTCATAGTTAAAACTAAAGGTATAAAGCATCAATGACAGCATGGTAAGAAAACTGTATTAGCTACCTCAGCCTTGGGAATGCATTGGGGCTGTATACTTTAAATGATATCCCGGAAGAATGAAAACATGTCTGACAACAAGGTATGTGAGTCTGTTCAATACAAACACTAGGATAAAAATCTCTTGTATGAATGTATAGATAAACGTGTATATATGTGGATGATACTGTTAACAACTCTGTAATAAACTTACAGAATATTAGGAATCTATCAGACCATTGATAGACAGTATATGGTGTTTTCTCTAATATGTGTATGTCTGTGTATGATAACAATGTATGTCTGTGCCTCTGCTCAGTACAAACTTTATAGACTGCCATCACCAAAATTAAGTTTTAAAATCTTATCTATGAGTGTGGGTATAAAGTACTGTTCGCTTTTCAGAATTCTATAATGTGGTTATAGCACATATAAGAAATTGTGTTCCACAACTGGAGATTCTCAGTACTATGCAACATGTTAATGCTAAGTCCATCCCTTTGTGGGTTCAATACACCTTGTTGCAGCCTCAGGTAAAATGGACATATATAAATATTGAGTTACCCTACATACTAAAAATGTTTTATATATCTGTTGTCCTGTTAGTTAATGATTTTAAAACTGAATGCTAATTTAAAGCTGTCTCAAGAAAAAAAAATTTAGTTTGTCTTTTGATCTTACTATATTCAAGGGTAAAATAAAAGTTATTTAAATTTTTTTTAAAAAATTGACTTAGATCTGAGTATTAAATAGGTCATTTGGATTTCAGAGGTTCAAACTGCCCTTTGAAGGTTTGTTTGTTTGTTTGTTTGTTTATACTGTTTGTCAACCCCCTTAAAACAGTTTAAAATCCATTGAAAAACATGTCAATAAATTTTTGAGGTAAGGCAAAAAAATGGCTAAAAAATTAATGCACAATTTCTTAGTGAATAAAGGTGTAGCTGTTTAATAAAACATCCAAATTTCGCATGCTGGTATTTTAAAAACAGCTCACATGAAAAACCACGTTGTATTAATTTGTTTTAAATTCATACATTATTATAGTTCTATATGGGGTGGTGATTCATTTTTTCCCTTTAGGGATAGTATATAGTAGTGAGAATTGTCCCTTATGTTCCTGGGTTATATATGTACAAACTGAAGCTATAAATTGTGAACACTAAAAAATCACTATTGTGACATAAACATCATAATAATATATTAAAGGTAAATATACATTACTGTGAAACTTATCTTCCAACTCTTTAAGTTTTAGAGATTTGTGTTAATGGGTAACTGTTGAGTTTTGAGAACACTGCACATTTTTGTGAACCAAAATTATTTACTTTGTAACTTATGCAGCTTGGCAAATGCTTTTGATCTGATGAGATTAATAGCATGAAATAAAATTTGGGGGAAACTTTAGGTCCTTTAAAAAAATTAATACTCATTAGCTACATCTATGATAAAAGTGTTTATTCTGGTTTGCTTACAAAATGCTGCAGTTGGCAAAAATAAAGTATTAACAGCCTATGGATGCAGTGGATTAGTAGAATGAGCATTTGATAAAAATCACTTGGTAAGGATTATAAACTCTATTTTGTGCTTAAAGTGAAACATACTTTTTGTTTTCTTTAAATGTGTAGCAGATATAGTCTTTAGTTTCTTGTATGTTTATTGTGACCTGCTGTTGGTACATTAGCATCTATAACTCTGCTGTATATCTGTTATACTTGGCACACATTACTTTTAACATTTTTTTTAATTTTATTTATTTTTGTATGTGTATGAATGTACTGTCTGCATGTAGGTTTGTGCACCCATGTCGTGCAATGCCGCGGAGGTCAGAAGAGGGTCTCGGATTCCCCTGGAACTGGAGTTCTCCTGGAATTGGAGTTACAGACGGTTCTCAGCCGCCATGTGGGTGCTGGGGATCGAACC
>VZQC01006244.1:2216913-2327217 GCA_009823505.1 Rhizomys pruinosus | reverse complement strand
TCCTGACCCCTTTTCAAGGGCTCAGACTCCACACGAATTAACAGGGGTCAAATTAAGACTCAACAGAGCATGCCAACCACAACTACACTGTGGAAACTTCCTGGGTTTAGAAGGAGTATTCATATTTCTGATTACATTATTTAATTTGTCCTTTAGATTCTGAAGCAATAGTAAACAATACACCCCATACTTCATCATGTTATCATAAAAATGCAAAAGCACAATTTTCAACTACACAAGTATTTTATATAGTTCCTGAATATACATCAAAAAAGATAAAGTAGTATTAGAATCATAATTAAAGGTATTAATTCAAGGCAGTTACAAACTCAGTTAGCTTTAATAATTCATTCTGTATTTATTTTCCAAACCCTTAACAAAGTAATCTTAAAATATTAAGTTTATATTAATATTAAAGAGTTTCAAGAGAAAAAAAAAAAAATTTATAAAGAATATTGAAGTCTGTGTATATAGTAAAGCATTCAACTGACCCTCTTGGAGGTTTAACAAGCATACTTAAAGCTCTGATCTGATTTGGCAAGAGGGATTTAAAAGGACAATATTTTGGCCCTTACCCTCTAAGGTCAACTTAAGTCCTAGGGTCCTACATCAGCACCTTTGTACGTGTCCTGTGGCAGTGAGTCACCAGTCATCCTGAGCCAGGGAGGTCTTGGAGATTCACTTAAGTGGACTTCTGGCCAGTGTCCAGTCAAAGGAGGAAATTCCTCATGCTTCAAAGGGAAGCTCTTGGTCAAGCAAGACCTGACTTTGTCCTCATGTAGATGGAACTGGTAAAAAGAGCCAGGCACAAGGCCTGAATGACCCTTAAGGACCAGAATCTCAACTGACCTTAACACCAAAACTAATCTAATTTATCTGAGCTAACTGTGTGGTTTTAAACACCCCAACAGGAAACTATGATCAAAGAAATACCATAGAGATAGGTAAAAGATCTATTGTACCATGCCAAGAAAATAACTCAGAAATAGGTTAAGCTGGATCTCATTCTGGAGCCCTGAGTATTAAAAAGAGTTTTTCTGAAATTCCTCAGAATAGAGTATAGGTCCTCTTTTCCTCTGGAAATTCTAGACAGGAACCCTCCAATCACTAATACACCCACTAGGCCCCTTGTTGGTACTGTGAAGTCCATGCACTGGTACACTCACATAAGACTTAACCAGCTTGTCTTTTCAGTTGCAAAAAAACTGTACACTAACTATGGGCCACTATTGATCTGGACCAAAATACCTGGCAACTAGAACGGCCAAGATGGGAGACCAGAGTCTACTCCTCCAGCCTGACACCTGTTCCCTCAAGACTTCGTCCCTCCTCAGCTCTGAAGCAGATACAGAAGACAGAACAGCATCCCATTCCCCTATAATCAAAAGACTGGAATGTTAGATCTGAGTTTCCCAGAATTCCAAGGGACGCACAGGTGTCCACTTCCCCTAGAGGCTGTCAATCTTATGACCTCTTCTTACCTAAGGTCCTGCCCAGAGCCTATATAGGAATGTACCTTAGTAGCTATCTTGTTTGCTGACTGCCACACCAGGTGCCCACAGATGCCATGCCTCAGTTAATCTTTGCAGTCAGCTCATAGTCCTTGGACCCATTACTACAGATGAGTCCATGATTTGACTCATGATCCTAACTCAAAGGGGGGGAAAGATGTTGGACTCAAACTGCCACACTCACAAAATTAACCAACGAAGGGCCACAGATTAATATGAAATTTATTTAATTTGCTGGTGCACTGAACCCAATTAAGAAAACTGACACATCCTACAGGATACATGGTGTTTTAGGACTTAGTAAAAGTAAATATGTGCATATTGGACAACATTGGTTTGAAGGCTGATAAAAATGGTAATGCATCTGAGTTAATTGGTGATATAAATTGCTGTTGTCCACATTAGCTTTAATTAAAATCTGTATAACAATTACTTTGGGATTGGTATAAACAAATGTTCTCTATAATTTTGCTGTCATATAGTATCACCTGGTAGCAATCTCTTTCACCTATAGGATGATTTAACTCAAAAATAAACTTTGTTTCCCAAGTTAATCACATACAGTAACCCAAAACAGCATGGGTGAACTTGATGAAATCTGTGCCTTGATTCCACCCTATAGGTATGTATAAAACAACTGCTTTTTTGAGACTCATGGGTCAAAAATAAAAACCTTAAATAAAAAAGGGGGATATAGATAGATATGAAAACTTTTTGTCAAAAAACCTTGCAACCCAAATCTTAAAACTAACTATGGGAAAGGATTTGTATGTTCCAACAGGCCAGAGTATCACCAACTTAATGGCTGAGAAAGAAAATGCAGCTTTGCAGTGAGTAGGATGTACCAGAAAGTGCCAGCAGAAGGATTGACTCCTCTGGGCATTGAAGGGAAGAAATGCCTCAGATTGCTGCAGACATCAGGCCCCTCTGTGGATCCTACTAGTAACAACTATTTTTAATGATTCCTAACGAAGCTTACCTTCTAGGTGCCGCAAAGGTTTTAATACAAGAGACTTTCTTAACTCCCCCCCATAGAATAAGGAGAAATAAGATGATGATGAGGTCGTTCTCCAGCTGTAGATTGGAGCCAGCTGTTATAGAGGTATTCTCTTGTAAAATCAGTAAAACTGCCTTCTTTAATTGACTAATGGACATAGAAACTGTGAAAAGGATTATTCTCTATTCAGAACCAAATATAATGCTAAAGTCTCCTTAAGCTATGCACTTAAACAAAATATATTAATACAGGAGCTCTGACATCAACAATGGATTATTCTACCAAGGAGATGTTGGCCAGGGGATCCAAGCCCCCACAAATGGTAAAGGCTCCTTGCCTCCAAACTGGGATATCTGCAGGAAGAGAGGCGATAAGGCCCTGCTGTTGAAGACCTGATATAAACATGGGAAAGATGTATGGAGACCGCACTTGCAAGTATACAGATGGTCTCTGGGATGCCAGAGAGTGTTACCAAAGACCACTAAACCAATAAAGCAAATATAGGTCTCCTTGAGTCAAGCAAGACTCCTCCGTCAGCACCAGCTACACCTCATCTGCCTGGAAATACTGTGCAGCAGTGGCAGCCATATGTCTGTATATCCCAAATCTAATTGGCTATTAGCTCTCTCCTTGGAGGAATAACCCACGGCTGATGCCACAAGCTTACATCCTCTAATGGTTAGGAGATGTTATAAACCACACGAAGACCCTGCCATACTTAACAGAAGAAAATGTAATTCATGAATTAACATACCATCCAAACATCTGTGTCTATACCAAAGTAACCTACCATAACAATTAGTACTGTTTAAATACCTATATATCTAATTGTGTGTGCTTCATTAGTAGGATCGAAAGGCTATATATTATACTGTTTAAATACCTAAATATCTAATTGCATGTGCTTCATTAGTAGGATCGAAAGGTTATGCCTGGACAAGCTGGCAGCCCATGAAAGAAAACAGCCAGAACTGACTAGAGACCAAGACATCAGCTCCAGAGAAAGTAGAGTGTTTTGCTTCTCATCCACCTGTGCCCCTTTTCTAAGCCTAGGGAACAATCTGCGGAAGAGGGGGCGTGGTAGAATGTAAGGGCTTCGATTGGGGTTAATGGTGAAACTACAACAATATAGACTGGACACTCATTTGATCAACTTGATTGAACATACAAGCCCCCCCTGCTGGATGGTGGGACCCATGAGCTGTGTGGGTTTGGGCACAACTGCTTGCAAATTGGTTTTACATGAAGGATGCTTGTACTCACAAATTATCACTTATTGTTAAAAAAAATGAAAACAAAACAAAACAAAAAAGCAGAGAAAGATGCAGAAAACTTACAGCAGAATGCATGATCTGGGATGGGTAGGGGTGGGGCGGGGGGAAGGGAAGGGGATATATGCCTGAACTGAATTGGAAAATGATGTATGAAATACACAAAGCATCAATAAAAAAAAAAAAGGAAAACTGACACATCAAGGGAGCCAATTGTTGATGTGTCAGGGATGCAACCCATTCCATGCAGGGATGAGCATGACCCCAACTGTCTGTTACAGAGACCTTTTAAAGCCAAAGTCACAAACAAAATGAACTTGGTGACATCATACATACACAATTGCTAGGCTACAGAAACACAATGCAAGCAGTGATGACCTTTAAGCTGATTGGTTGTGTTTAGCAGTGTGAAGTCCCTTGGAGAGGAATGGGCTTCTTAGGGGGTGAGAAGCACTCCTACAGGGCTGGGAGAGTTCATCCTGACCTCGGGTAGCTCTGGGAACTAATAACTCAGGGTCAGACTGTATTCTTGTGGTTAACGTAGTCATGGGAACCAGACCTGCTTCAACTAGAGAGTTGTTCCTGCATGGTTAACCCTTTCCTTTTGATTAACTTCTTTCTGACCTGGTCCCAACGATTTTCATTTCAAGTATACAAATGTATTGACTGCATGTATATAAGTGCACCTATGTTGTGCAATGCCCACAGAGATCAGAAGAGGGCATCAGATTCCCTGAAACTGGAATTATGGACAGTTGTTAGCTGCCTTGTGGGTGCTGGGAGTCAAACCCATGGCCTCTGTAAGAGTAGTTAGTGCTCTTAACCACTGAGCCATCTCTCCAGTCTCCCCCTCTCCAATCAGATTTCTTTACAGACAAAGGGACTGGCAAAGTCAAATGAGTTCATACCCCAGAAATCTCATAAGCAATTCCATGGTCAAGTTGTATTTTCATGGACGATCTGTTAGGAGTGTACCAGAGTTTAGAACTGGGACTATCAAAGAGACTTAGTTAATGAATCCTTTTCTAATGCTATGGAAACCTGCATGTGTTCTCTCAAGAGAGAAACAGCAATTTATAAAAAGGTTGTCAAGTGGAGGGAGAAGTAAAGCTTCTTACCTTTGGGATGCCCAAGTCTACCTTTCATTGTGCAGCTGACATTAGACAGAGGGCCAAGAAGTTGAGTCAGAACAGAATAGGAACTGTGCCTAATAAAATTCTGTATTCCTGCCTGCCATGTCAAGGGCTACTTAAGGCTCCACTGATGAGACAATGATGTTTGGGGAGTGTGGTAGAGTCTCAGGCTCTTACAGAGGACCTGGGTTCGATCCCCAGCACCCACATGGCAGCCGAGAACCATCTGAAACTCCAATTCCAGGAGAACTCCAGTTCCAGGGGAATCCGACACCCTCTTCTGACCTCCGCGGCATTGCACAACACAGGTGCACAAACTTGCATGCAGACAGTACATTGATACACATACGGAAATAAATAAAATTTAAAAAAAAATTAAAGAAACTATCTTTGCTTCTACATGATTCTCTGGTTCACATAGCTTTGAAAACCAAATACCTTCTGAATCTGCACCTCTAACCATATCCCCAGGTTTGGCAGCACGAAAGCTACACAATCATCAGCCAAACATCAGCCACAAACAAAACCTCTTTGTCCTTCTTTTTTTTTTTTTTTTAAATTAGTTTTTATTGATGCTTTGTGCATCTCATACATTTTTCCAATTCAGTTCTAGGGCTTATTCCCCCTCCCTCCCCCCCACCCCCACCCCATCCCAGTTCATGCATTCTGCCATAACTGTCCTGCATCTTTCTCTCAGTTCTTTTTTTTCATTTTTAGCTATAAGTGATAATCCATGAGTACAAGCATCCTTCATGCAAAACCCATCTGCAGGCTGTTGTGCCCATAAACATCGAACCCCTCTGTGGATCCTACATGTCCTTCTTAGAGACTCAAGCTCACTGAGTTTAGGTCTGTAGCCGAAGGGCTTGGAGATGCGTATCCAAGAAAATTTTTCATGGCAGCACCCTGAGATCCTCTCAAAAAGGCCTGGACTAGGTCAGGCATGGTGGCGCACGCCTTTAATCCCAGCACTTGGGAGGCAGAGGCAGGTAGATCTCTGTGAGTTCAAGTCCACCCTGGTCTACAGAGTGAGTTCCAGGACAGCTGGGGCTACAGGGAGCCCCTGTCTCAAAAAGACCCCCCCCAAAAAGGCCTGCACTTAAGGTATGCCTCCCTACTTTCTCTCCCTTTCACAGAATAAATTAAGCTAGAGAAGACCTGTTTCCATGACTAGTTCTTATGAAAGTCAGAAACCGGGCCTTTCCTGTTCTTTCTCAGCATCACTACTGCACATGCACAGATATTTTTTTCTTGTCGTTACTCCCCAAGCAAGATAGTGTAACAACTACTCATACAGTGTTTCCATTGTTTTACGTAGCATAAGTGATCTAGAAATGACTTAAAGTACACAGAAGGATCACATGACTTATAAATAGGTACTGTACCATCCTCTCTAAGGGGCTTGAGCATCATCGCTCTTCAGTTTCCTGATGATCCCCAAGCCAGTCATCTAAAGATCATGAGGAAGAAATTAATTTCCTACACAGTGACTCTCTTTCTATGTACACTTCTGGCATACACTTGGGATTCTGCACAGGATAGCCTTCTGGTCTAAAGCATACCAGAAGAAAGGGCACAAACATCTTGAAAGAATAAATATCCAAAAAGTGAATATCACGTACAAGCTCATGAAACATTTGTCCCCCAAGAGCGGTGTGTCAGTTGCTCTCCTAAACATCCCTGTGGCCTTCCGAAGCTCTCCCTTCCCACGCTCTATCACAGCTGTTTCTGTGGCAACCATTGCCGCACCAAGCCAGCTTAGCAAATAATCCCAAAAGTGAATGTCAGAAAATGATCATTTACTCTTGCTTACAAGTCTACATGTCAGCCAGAGCTTAGCCAGCCAAGACCAAGCTGGGTTGAGCTTGGCTCCAAGGAACAGGTAGCTGCTCCATGCATCTCCCAGCCTCCTCGGACCAGTAAACACCCTGGGAAATCACCCTCTCAGGGAAAAGACCAAACCAGGCTAGCAAAAGTACACAATATCACGCTTGGAACCAGCTCCTTATCTGCCCACACTCCACTGGCCTCAGTGAGTCACATGGTCAAACTTGTTGCCATCAATGGGTGGAGAAATAGTTATAGCAGGAGGGGGAACATTGGCATTCTCTACTACGCCTGCTCATAAACCTGGCTCTTTATAGGTGATGACAACCTTCTAGACAGAGGCTGGATCTTGTTTATAGCCCTCTTGGCTTCACAGTGTCCAATGTTGAAAAATACCAGAGATTATTTATGACTGAAATTCTACCAGAAATATGATCTGAACCACCTTTTCCTTGTGAATGACTTCCTGAAAGCCAGATGAGTCCCCTTTATCAATTCAGGGACAACACTGAGAACATTCCAGAGACCCTCCCTCATGAATAAGGACCTCCTCAAATTCCAAGGGCTCAGACTCCAGCCTTGGTTCTCACTTCTACTGACAGACAGTTGGGATCTCCCCCATCCCCTTAGCTGTATGTTTGACCTCTCCCTAAAGAAGCTATCTTTGCTGGGCTGGAGAGATGGCCTACTGGTTAAGAGCGCTGACCGCTCTTACAGAGGACCAGGGTTCGATCCCCAGCACCCACATGGCAGCCGAGAACCATCTGAAACTCCAATTCCAGGAGAACTCCAGTTCCAGGGGAATCCGACACCCTCTTCTGACCTCTGCGGCATTGCACAACACAGGTGCACAAACTTGCATGCAGACAGTACATTGATACACATACAGAAATAAAATTAAAAAAAAAAACAATTAAAGAAACTATCTTTGCTTCTACATGATTCTCTGGTTCACATAGCTTTGAAAACCAAATACCTTCTGAATCTGCACCTCTAACCAATATCCCCAGGTTTGGCAGCACGAAAGCTACACAATCATCAGCCAAACATCAGCCACAAACAAAACCTCTTTGTCCTTCTTAGAGACTCATCTATGGATCATGCCCCAGCCATACTTGCCCTAGTCAGACTCAGTGATTCTCTAGAAAGGATTTGAAAGACGTAAGAATTCAACAAACTGTGTCTGGGCAATATTACATCTTTGGAGAAGAAAATGAAGTCAAAGGTACAAGTGTGTGGTCTAGTATAATAGCCATAGCGACTGTGACAAATACTAAACATAGATTCTCTCATTTATCTCTAAGAGCTAAATATCACAATATTTTATAGATTATATACTAGAAGGGATCAAATATATTAAGAGGCTTAGCCAAGACCATATAGCTACTAAGCATGAATTGGAGTTTAAACCGAAAAGTGGTCATTCAAAAGCCCTTGGCTCTTCAAAACTATATGTTTTATGGCAGTTACTGCTTATCCCCTCCCCAATATCTGTCCTCCTTGTTCCTCCTCTGCATAACAGTGTAATAAATAGTATCTGTACAGTATAACCTCTATCTCTCAACCAGGCCCACGGCTGACCTACACAAAGACCACACTTCCCATCAACCCCTACAGCTAGTAATGTTCCACATGGCAAAATTTTGGATAATGAAATGTAACTGATAATGTCTAATCTTCATGATATTTATAAGTCCAAAAGCCCCACTATTATGCATATACCCAAAGGAAATGAAATCAAAATGTCAAAGATATATCTACCTTTTCATGTTTATTCACAAAAAGATTTGGAGTCAGCCTAATATCCCAAAACAGATGAATAAAGAATATGTGACATATGCATACATAATGGAATACTATTCAATCATTTTGTTTATAAAAAGAACACGAAATCCTGTCATTTACATTAACCTGGGTGGAGAGGATGTCATGCTAAACGAAACAATCCAGACATAGGCAATTACTGTATGATCTCCCTCATGTGTGGTCTCTAGAGATGGGGGGGTGGGTCAGAGAATGAGAAAGAGTTGATCAACAAGCACAAAGTTGGAAGTAGAGAGGAGGAATAGACACTACTATTGTAATTGCACAATTGGATGACTACAGTTAACAGGAATTTATTATGTATTCAAAAGTAGCTAGAGCAGAGGGATTTTTTTTTAATGTCACCACAAAGAAATGAATGGACCAAGTGACATACATATATCACATCATTATATGTTCCCCATAAGTATACACTATTATTATGTGTCATTTAGAAAGAAGTCTCCATTAATCACCCCTCCTCCTGGCTCAATATGAATACTGCCTGGTGACTTGGCTTGTGGCTAGCATCTTGGACAAGTACAGAGGATTCACTGAGAACACTGGGATGACAAGACAGGAGTATGACTTCTAGACTGCCTTCTTCCATGTGTTCAAGTTTTCTGTCATACATGGCCAAACCTACATGTGACCTGTTTGGAGTTTATAAAAGGTACCGAGGGAATGAGTCCTAACAGGTAGCATTAGGGGTACTGTTCCCACAGCCTTCATTCTTACTCTAGCTTGTTCTAGTTCAAATGTTTTCTGCTGGTTGAAAAGTCCCTTTGATTCAGGAGTTCCCTTGCAGCCTCTGCTCTGCTCAGGGAAAGCCTCCAGCTTTAGGCTCACATAGTCTGTGGGACAGACGTGACCTTGGATTTATATGGAAGTCTATAAATATATTCAAGATTGATCTGATACCAGAAAGTCAAGCTATATCCACTTAGTGGTGGTCACTAGCTGAAGCTTCACAGAGCTATGAAGCCATGGTCTAAGGGAAGCGGTGTGGTTTGAAGCTACAGTGATCCCCCCATAGGCTCAAGTGTTGGAACACGTGGTCCTCAGCCAGTACTGCTGATTTGGAAGGTGGTGGAGCCATTAGGAGGTAGAGCCTTGCTGGAGGCAGTGGGTCACATAGGAGGGGTTGATGGTTTCTAGCCCAGTCTTGCTACCTTTTCACTCTTGCTTCCTGGGCTTCCTGTTCTTGCTGTCCTGCCTTCTCTGCCATGATAGACTGTGTCACCCTAGAACTAGAACAAAGTCTAAAATAAACCCTCTCCCTTAACTGAAACAAGAATTCTACTCCAATCTCTGCCTGGGGCAGGGAATGAAAGAGAATTTGAAGTTGACTATCTTCTCCAGGTTGTACAGATGGTTAGATGAGAGAGAGAGAGAGAGAGAGAGAGAGAGAGAGAGAGAGAGAGAGAACAACAACAAAAAAAACACTGTTCCAACAAAGACCCTGTTCCAGAGGAATGAAAATAATAAGTGCTGCCCTCCTGAGCTCTGCTACCTCCTGACAATCTCCCAGGCCACCCCCAACCCCCGCCCCGGGGCCCCAGCCACGGGAATTGTCTTGGTTTTGTTTCTGGACTTCAGAAAACAGCTGCTTCACCGTGACTTCTCCAGTGTCTTCAGACAAGCAAACCGCAGGCACTCAGCAGCAACAGTTTTCCGTGATCAAAACCACACAAAAGGCTGGAACCAAAACTGTTGCAGTGTGGGAAAATTTGAGTCCTTGGAAGGCCCAGAGGATGAAAGAAATTAGTTTGCAGAGGCTCCCCGTCAAACACTATTCCCTGCCCTACTTTCATTAAATGGTCTTGGAATCACAAGCAACTGGACTTTTCTCCTGGAATCTGGGCTGAGCTTCTTACCAGAAGGAAATCGCAAGGGCATCTCATTCCAAGCATTGGAGTTATCGTTCAATCTGTTTCTTTGCTAGTCAAATCAGCATGTTTCACTACCCCACCTTTGTCCCCATGTAAGAAAACAGGGATGGAATGACAAGCATTGAGATAAGAAAATTAGAGGTGACAGAAAGAGAAAATGCAGCAAGGAGAGCTGTGAGGACCTAGAACTGAGTGGGCAGCACCATGACCCAGCTACGTCCTCCCTCAGCACTCACTGAGACCCAGGAGTCTGGCCACCTGCCTTTGATCGCCA
Organism: Rhizomys pruinosus; assembly: GCA_009823505.1. Lineage (NCBI taxonomy): Eukaryota > Metazoa > Chordata > Mammalia > Rodentia > Spalacidae > Rhizomys > Rhizomys pruinosus. The sequence goes on along the minus strand of VZQC01006244.1, from coordinate 2,316,509 downwards.
CACGTCTGTTTCCTGGCTCCTGTTCTCTGTACACAGAAATGTATGCAGTCTCAGAGTATGTAGGCGTATGCACCACCTTTCAGTTTAACTTAAAGTTACAAACAGACTGGAAAGCTGAAAAAAATGCCATGGCTTACACTGGTATCTATTTAGCCCAGACCATTAATTATTAGCCTCCCACTCCACATATATATATATATGTGGAGTGGGAGGCTAATAATTAATGGAGGCTAATAATTAATAATAATAATTATGGGAGGCTAATAATTAATTAATATATGTGCTAATTAATTAAAATATGTGCTATTAATTAATATATTATTAAAAATAATAATTAATGGGAGGCTAATAATTAATTAATATATGTGGAGTGGGAGGCTAATATATATATATATGTGGAGTGGGAGGCTAATAATTATATATATATATATAATTCTATACATACATATTTTCCTCTAAACACCTAAAAACTGTAGGTATCATCAAATTTCTAAATACTTCAGAACACATGTAGGAATACATTTTTCACAGATTGAGAAGAAATCAGTAAATGATAGTCCCCCAAATGAAGACTCAGCCATTTAAAATAAGAACACGTTTTGGGAGGAGAACCTGTGGCTATCGCCTAGCTAAATGGACATGAATCAAACTGCTTCAAAGTGCTTATCTTTCTACCCATAGATCAATTTTCATCAGAGAAGCTTCTTTTTGCAGTGGTCATCATTAATACAGAGACTCAAAGCTGGGCAAAGTAAAGAGAAGAAACACCTGTGGAGTGCTCAGCATCTATATCACAGCTCCTTCCTGCAGCACTCAGGGAACATCACAGAAAAGAGAGTGGGAAGAGTATAAGGGCCAGAGCTCCAGGAGGACTGCGGTGAAGTACTGTCTGCTGGACACGACAGAGTCATCATGGTCCTGAACTCACAGTAGCTGTGGTTGCCTGTACAAGTTCAAGCCAGTCAACATTTCAGCATGGTTGGGGGAGAGGCTCGTGGCTTATGAAGCCGAGCTCCTGACAGAGGAACTACTGGCCGTTGGTGGCAGCTAGGAGAGACAGTCAGTTTTCTACTGGGATGTAGCCTCGTGTGCCAATGGACGGCCTCATACCCATGCAACACAGGCATCACTAACTGGACGCTGGAATATAAAAAAGGACATGAATTTGGGAGAGAGACATGAAGGGAATTTGAGAGGAGTTAGAGGGGGTATTACAAGTGAATGCAATCAAAGTACATTTTAAACATGTATTAAATTCTCAGTGAATAAATAAATAAATATCTTTTGAGGCAGGGTCTCCCTGTAGTCCCAGCTGTCCTGGAACTCACTCTGTAGACCAGGCTGGCCCTGAACTCGGAGATCCGCCTGCCTCGGCCTCCCAAGTGCTAGGATTAAAGGCATGCGCCATCACGCCCGGCATAAATAAATATCTTAAAGTTGTTTTATTGAAGGGGCTGAAGAGCACTAGCTGCTCCTGCAGAGGACCTAGGTTAAAGTCCCAGCACCCACATGGTAGCTAACAATTATCTGTAACTCCAGTTCCAGGAGAATCTAATACCTTAAACATTGTACAACACAGGTACACTTACATACATACAGGTGATATACTACATTCATACACATAAAATAAAAATAATAAATAAAATATTTTAAAACATTTTGTTCTGGAGTATATTTGACTATGTCAGGATTGATCTTTGCTTGGTTCTTGTTATTGTCCTCATTTTGCTGCCTGGAGGTTTTAGGCAACTGTCCTACCTCTGACTCAGAAGTCACTGAAAGAACAAAACAAGGTGGCGTGCTGAATAGGAACATAGCTGATCAGCTATTGGCTCATGTTCCAATTACCTAGTCATATCCAACATAGAAAACAAATTCCTAAAATCCCACACATCTCGCGTATGCCACATAAACCCTTCCACAACCCACAAGAGAATAGATATTTATATCAAAATTATCTAAGTCTCAGGAAATCACAAAATTTTAAAAAGGGAAAAGAGAAGGAAGCTCCTGTAGATGCAAATACAGAGAAAGGAGTGAGAGGCTCTGCAGCAGCTTGTGTGGAAAATGCACTGGCCCGAGGCAGAGCCCTTGATAGGATGCTCACAAATCATTTCTGTTCTGTAGAAAACAGAACGGCTAGTTTTGAATCCCCAGAATTAAGGGAATTCAGCCTCCGTGGTTCCCACTACCTGGGGAGACCGCGTCACTTCCCTCCTAGAAGCTGTTTCTGAGGAAGAGCAGGCAGGAGTGCCTAGCCACATGGGATCACATTTCAGAGGCAATCTACCACTAGAAGTCGACGCTCTATACTTGTCTTTTTTTCTATGTAACCCCCTCGCTAACTGCACCTTCTGCCAAGCATGTTGAGCAACTTCTGTCCCACGCACTCTTGACAAAGCGCCACCTCAATGAATCAGCCCAACTCATGCAGCCACTCACTCGAATTCTCTATGCGCACCTTTAGCTCCAAGTAAACCTGGGTCACTTAGTCCTGGCAGGCTCCCAACGCTTCCTTCGCTTTCCTCCTGCTCCAGGTTCTCCCCCTGTAGTGCAGAGGATTTGCCATCTCTGTCAGAAAGACAGGCAAGGAAGCTGTGCCTGGTAGGCCCTAGGCATCCAGGACAAATCTACCCACTCAGACCCCCCCCCCATACACACGCACACTTGCTTTGTACTGTAGTGTGTGCTCTCTGCACAACTCCAGGAGATAAAAAGCTTGAATCTAGTCCAGCCCAGCATCTCCACTGTAAACATGGAGCAATAGAAATGCACTCAGATACACTGAGGAACTCGCACAGGACCACAGACTTAATGGGGACAGTGAAGCAGAGTGTAAACCCGGATCTTGACAACCCTCACTCTTGGTACACACTCTCTGCTCTGAAGAGGCATCAATACCTAGCATCAGATGGTGCTCTGAAAGCCACACAGTCTGCCCAGCATCCCCTTGGTCAAGCTCGTCCCCTTAAAAAATGGGCACGTTCAGTGGGCATTGTGGCACACACCTTTAATTGTAGCACTTGGGAGGCAGAGGCAGGCAGATCTTTGTGAGTTCCAGGACAGCTGGGGCTACAGGGAGACCCTGTCTCAAAAAGACAAAAAAAAAAAAAAAAGAAAAGAAAAGAAAAGAAAAGAAATGGCCACTTCTCATCTTGGGATAAATCTTCTATCTGAAATTTTCTGTCCTTTCAAAGTCTATCTGAAATTTTCTGTCCTTTCAAAGTCCAACTTTGTCACCCCTAAATGTTCATTGGTCATATTTTGTCACCTGGAGCTGCTCAGAGGAAGTTCGTCCATACCTGCCAGTAGTTCTGGCCCTCAGTGACCCTATTCAGAAGTCACAGTGGGAATCACTTGGGGACAGAAAGTGGAAACTGCTTCTTGAGGGCGGGACACATCATATATGCGAGGCTCATTCTCCTATGTAAAAGGACCCATGTCAGGAGGATAGACATATGTGTGTGTAGGACAGCATGTGAAGATGTGGGACAAGGTAGCTCTTGCCAGCATTTTATGGAAGCAGATTTGGTATTTGAGGAGTAAGTAAGATGGTAAAGCCCTGCAGCTGGCAGACCTGAGTGAGAACTCACAGGGTCTACCCTCTGCATCCTGCCCATTTCCTGCTTTGATTCCACCTCATAGCCTGAGAATTTTGTGGCATCGTGGTCAATAAGTTAGCTCACATTGATTACTATACTGGAAATGTATGCAGTGTTACCTAATGGAATCAGTAAGTTAATCTGCATAAATCTAAATTATAAAAATATATTTAACACAGAAAGACACAAAGATTTAAATGCTAGTCAGGGATGTAAGGTTTCTGGTGCCTTCTCTCAGACTGATGCCAGTGATGGAGCTCTAAGCTCCTAGAACAGAGGCTGGACCTGGCCTCTGACTTCAGTCAGTCAGTTACTAGCTTTGTGATCTTGGGCAACCACAGAGTCAATTACACAATCTGGGTCACAGTTTCTTCATCTCTGAAATATGAAGGATGTGCTGATGAGAGCTTCCTACCCTATGTAAAGCCATAGGATTCTAAATTAATCTGGATTTGAGTACAGGCCTTGGTGCCTATAATTTCCATTTCTAAAGGATCAAGTTAGAGGATATTCAGACAAATACTGACCCAAGCCAGCTCACTTTCTGTAGCCAGCAAGGAACAGAGCCAACACTCAGGACTTGAACATTCTCTGGGCATAGGAGTTCTAGCTCTGTTGGACCACTGCTAGGTAATATTAACTAATAATTAAGACTGAGGTCTGGCTGTGAGCACACACAACACCCTTCTGACCAAATGTAGTTTTCCAACTCTTATAACCTGAGTGCAGGAAACAACTGAAATATTTGAATAATAAGTCATCCAGGAAATGTGCCTGTCAGAAATCTAACAAAGATAAGAGAAACAAGGACAGAATGATTCAAATAGCTGAAACAGAGCCAACAGGATCTCAGTGCAAGGGTGTGCATATTTACTTACAGAAGCAGCTCAGAAGCCTTCCTCGGACACCCTCTCTCTGTATGCATGAGCAGCTGGTTCTATTCCCCAGATGTCCACGCTCATGTCTCCCATGCTTCATAGTCCCTTACTGTTACCATTCATTCTGCCGCCAAGGCGTGGAGTGCAGCTCACCTCCCTTGAATGTGGACAGGCCTGTAACCCACGTGTGACCAGAAGAATGCAGCAGAAATGACACTGCGTGAACTCTGAAGCTGCATCAGGAAGATCTATGCAGCTTCCACCTTGTGTCCCTGCAATGCCAGCTCTGCAGAAAGCCACCTGCCATGGAAGCAGCCTGGCTACCCCAGAGAGCCCATGTGTAGGGGACTGATCGGGCTGCAAGCAACCTCTCCAATCCCCTAAAAGCCACCACTCATTCGTCTGAAGTCACCTTGGACTGTCCAGACACCTCTATTCACTAGCTAAGAAGCACTGTTTGAAATCACTCAAACTACATGGCACAGACAAATAGCCTAGCTCTTCTCAAGTGCATGGCTGACATGATTTATTAATTATAACAATAATATAATTGTTATAACTATAATGATAATTCATAAATCATGTATGTAAGGTTTTTGTTTGTTTTAGTTTGAGACAGGGTCTTACCACATAGCCCTGGCTGACAGGAATCTTGCTGTGTAGACTAAGCTGACCTCAAACTTACAGAGATCCACCTGCCTCTTCCTCCTAAATGCTGGGATTAAAGGCATGTACCACCACACCTGGCTAATAGTGGTTATCTTAAAGATCGTATTTATAATTTGTATGTGTATGAATGTATTGCCTGTATGTATGTAAATGCACCCATATTATACAATGCCTGTGAAGGTCATAAGAGGATGCTGGACTCCTTGGAACTGGAATTACAGATGATTGTTAGCCACCATGTGGGTGCTGGGAACCAAACCTGAGTCCTCTGCAAGAGCAGCCAGTACTCTTAAGCTCTGAGTCATCTCTCCAGGCCCAATAGTGGTTATCTTAATTCACTACATTTTCGTGTGATTTTTCACAGAGCAAAGGATGACTAGACTGCTCACTCAAAAGTAGATTTGACAAGCTGCTGGTATTATGGCAGAGAACATGTTTGAGACCCTGTGGGGAGGAGAGAGAGAAAGAGAGAGAGAGAGAGAGAGAGAGAGAGAGAGAGAGAGAGAGATTGAGATTTTAAAGGTAGATAAAGTGGGAAACAAATGGTAGAAAGTAAACACTTCAAACAACAGCAGTTGACTTCCCAGTGCCAAAGAGACAGAAGAACCCAGACAATTGCAAGAGCCAAAGTGGACCAGCATCTAGGGCCTGGGAACAGACACACTTCCCCTCCCTGTTACTGTGCCCCACCAACAGCACCAGGCTGTAAGAACACAAAGCAGCAGAGGTTGCCAGTGATGTCTTGAATCATAAAGAACTGTGTAAAATTTGTTCAATCTTTCTCTAGGATGGAACAAGGCAGATATTTTTTTAATTAAGGTAATATTGTAACTGGCACCCAGTGTTTCCTTCTTGCCATTCTCATCCTAAGTGGTCTACCAAGATGGCCCCAGGAAAGGGGAAGCACAATGTACTGCTCAGAAAGGGGGAAAGAAAGTGTCTAAGACAAGGAGGACATTCTTTCCTGGTAGGAAGGACAAGTAGAAGACAAAGTTCCTTTAGGGACCAAAGTAAAGGAAAGATCGGCAAGAAGTTGGTAGTAGTCCTGCTTAATCTGTGCTCAGAACCTGGAAGAAAAATGGGAATGGAGTTCATTTAAAACTCAACCAAAAGAAGAACTTTTGCTCCATTCCAAGGATTCTGTGTAAGAATCACACCTTGGGAACACGATGTGCTTTTATTCAGATGGGGATGGCAGGGAAGAGAGGCAATCACGATAGGCCATATCAGCAGAAGAGATGCTAGGGCTTAGTTTGTGCTGTTCTTGGTGCAAGGGAGGGAGCAGCTCTTCCTTTTTCCTTACACCATAGGAGAGGTAAATGGGGCTGGGATGGGGCTGCCATCACGGGAGCCCATGGACCTAGGGATCACTCTGTAGTAAAGAAGGAGCTGAGAGGCCAATGAGGAAACAGGACTCACACTTGGCAAACACCCACTTTGTTAAGGTCCTGAGCCCCACCCCCCAACTCCTCCAGCTTTTTTTTTGGTTGTCTCCGACATCCTAGATGCTGCAATATCCATTCTGATTGGTTAGTACAGGACCTCCATTGATTGCTAATTATTTTGAGTATTACCAGTCAGAACCAGGGAAGAAACAAGATGGTGTCCAAATGTAGAGGACCTGTGGAGCCCACAGGAAGCCTAGAGGATGAGCTGTCCAGAACACTGTTCTCACATAACTTGGGCACCAACTGTGGGTCTGCTCAGCCACAGATCTAAGCAGTAGTGAACTTATGACCAAACAGATGCATAAGCTCTAAGGAAGCCAATGAAGACCCACAGGTCAGCAGGTGTACATCAACCATACTCTCCGTCGTTCTTTGGAAATCCCTACAAGAAGAAGGCTAGACGGGGCCAGATGAGAAACTAGAACTGAACATCTACACAAAGGAATCTGACGAACCAAGAGGAGCAGCTGTGAGGCATCTGCGACAGAGATATCACTTAGGAATGGGCTGAAATTTTCTTCCCTCGCAAAAAGTAGATGCAGAAGCCTGTGAGAGTCTTCCTACAAAAATGAGTTAAGATATGCTGAAGGGACAACGATCTGCAGTGAGTATAAAGTTTCTTCATGTGGTATCTATTGCAGAAAGAGTTCCTTCTGAAATTGTTACCATGTCAGGACCGACAGGATTTTCTTCTTCTCTTTTGAAAGCTTATCTCCTATTTACCATAAAATGTGCCCACCTAGACTAGCCTGTCCTCTGAGGATCACCAACAACAGCAGTTATCCTAAGCCCTACATGCAGAGTATATATGAGGAAAAAAAATGAAAGTCAATAATACACACAAGCTCACGCATGCGTGCACGCGCGTGCACACACACACACACACACACAAAAGAAAAAAGTACTGAAGAATACAAGAACAGTTTATCAATAGTGTATGGGAAAAATCTCTTGGCACAGAAAACCCAACCTATGGCTTGAAGTCAGTCCATAGTCACTGGGTTTCCATGGCCACAAAAGTAGCCCTGCAGAAAAGTCTTGACTGTACCCCAAAGCTGTGCATACATCTCTCCTTCCCAGAGCCAGCCCTCTGGCTTCTCTCAGCTGACAGACAGCCCCACCACTGGGTCCCCAATGGTGAGAACAGCTCTATTAAGCTTACAGTATGAAATCCCAAGAACAGCACAACCATGGTAGCTACAGCATACTTATGGTCTCCAGTGTCTGGCCCTGTCTAACTTCGGGGTACACTAAGAATTTCTCTTCTTTGCATCTTGAAGTTAGGCTTAGCACATCACTAATAGGCACACTTCGATTTCCAGGTCTACTCAACCACAGGTGATGTTCTCCTCTCCAGCCCTCTACTCTCTGGCCATGGTGAATGGTGAGTTCCTATGGATTACTGCTGTCAGTGTAGCACAGCTTGGTGTCCTGACAGGCCGAGATCTAATACGATCCAGCTAGTGATTCACTCTTTTGTTCCTGCTTTGTGTGATTCAGTAGGTGTGATTGGGGGCCCAAGGACTTAAATTTCTAGTAAGTTCTCAACTGATGTTAAAGCCACTGGTCCAAGGACTACACTTTGAAACCCACTTCCTGAGAACAGAAGAGGAAGTTTCATGTCCAATAGCAAGCTAACACATGTACCCTCATGTCAAAAAAATATGAATTCAGTGGATGGTGTTTATCAATCTGTTTTGATCATGTTCTGATACTGTATAATGCTACTGGGATGTTTTAGGTTACCACTGCATTGAAACTTAGATCGCCGTGTTCAGCAAAGAAAGACAGGGACATGGTGATTTTTCTATTGCTCTAAGGCCAGCGATCACATGCTTAACAACTAAATTCCATCTGCTGTAGGTCTTATGTCTAGGCTCAACTCAGATGCTATCTCTGTTCAGAGTTCTACATGATTCAAGTCAAGGGTCCCATGAACTAAGCTCTTGGAATCTTCTTCCAAGCTCACAATGATAGTTGTCATTGGAAGACTAAAGTCCCTACCTTTTACCCACTGGGGGCCAGATCCCAAAGACCACCCAGTTTCTGGTCCCACAATCCTCCCTACAACAGGACAGTTTGTTTCTTTAAGTTTGCTTCAAATCTCTCAGACCTCTTATGTCAGGCCCACCAAGTGCACTCTTCCTTTTGATTCATTTTTAAGTCAACTGACTCAAAGCCTAAATTACACCCAAAAAATTCCATCAGCCTTACCATATAAGGTGATCTTAGCTGTGACCATCCATCTATTCACAGATTCTAGCTTCACACAATGTGCATGGATTATGTGAGGGCATGAATCAGTGGGTCTCATTCTACAGGTCTGCCTATTACACATGTGTAAAACATCCTGATGACTATTTCCTCTAGGAAATCTGAGATCCGCCCAATGCTTTACATTTACTTCTTCCTTACTCTCAAGCAAGGTCTCTTCCCAAATTCTTTAAAACTTGGTTACTCAGAGGGTGGTCCACTGATGAGCAACATGAACACCACTTATGAGAAATGCAGACTCTCAGCTGCACATCATCTCTAAGGAATCAAGATCATCGGCATGTTTACTGGACTCGCAGGGGATGCAAGAAGCACTGATCTCAAAAGACCCTTCTCCCCAAATAACTCTCTCCCAGGCTTACTACTGGGTAAGAAACTCATCTCCTAGTGAAATGGCTCTCAAATATGGGGTTCCCAGATGAGCAGTTCCAGTCTAAGATGCAAGTTCATGGGCCCACAACTGCTGAATCTGAAAATCTGTGTGGGGGAAGGAATCTGTGCTGTAGGCACTTCTGATGAAGTTACAAGTCCGAGAGCCTGTGGCCAGAGGCACTGTCATGATGAAGTGTCTCCTCATAGGAAGTGGGTGATAGAAACACAAAATAGCACCCTGAATCAGCACCACTTCCACTACTTGGGCTATATGGCAGCAGAGACAGACTCTGCTCTCCTGGAGTATGGAAGGCGGGAGCCAGTTCCACGTGGGATGGCTCAACTCTAGGTGTCAAACCGTTGGACTTTGGAGAGTTAGCTGGAAGTGAGGATGGTGGAAGAAGCCTGGGGCAATTGACAACACACAGGGAAGTGTCTATCCTCACAGCACAAGCAATCCTTCAGGCCTTAGGATAACCAAAGTAGCTAAGAAATAGAACATGATGAGAATGATGAGGTTTCAGATGAGGCTCTGGGAAAGACACTCTTCTGTGCTTGTAACTCCGGAATACCACACCGATCAGAGAGTAAGTCTCTTAGAAAGGCAGAGGGAGAGGAGGGTGAGTTTGGTGAGAGGAAAGATGGGAAGCTGGCAGTGTTCCACCGCAAAGCCCTGGGGGGATGGGAAGGGCAGGTCATTCCGTTTCCTCAGTAGGAAACCCAAGGAGAGGACGAGGACGTCTGGACCAAGATCACCCTGTGAGAAGAGGCCGAGGTCAAGGGCTAGGGGCTGGGCTCACAGAGGAAAAGCTTCCAAATGGGAGTGGGGACTCAGAAGAGGGGACTTCAAATAGCAGGAACATGTATACAGCACGTCCCTGTGCCAGGCACCGTCCTAGGTGTGGCGTTGACTGTGACCATCACTACTGCAGATGGAGAAAGAAGGGCACTAAGAGGATGACGCCACACAACCAGAAAGAAGCGTAGCTGAACTCGGGCTGCTAGCCTCCAGGACACACAGGCTCTGGAGAGCTCTACTCAGTCTTCCTAAAAGCTCGGGTGTTCAAGAAAGACTCCACACTAAGAGGGCCCCGAGCCTTCCAAGAAAAGAATTCTCTCTCTGTCTTCTGCCCACACATTCTGCCTCTCCCGGGTGAGAACCGGTCCATTCTTCCAGGTGAATACCAGGACCTGTTTGCCAGTTCCTGGAACTACAGACAGTCCTCTGATCCAGCCCCCCTTTTTAACAGAGAAATTGAAGCAGAGGAAGGTCAAGGAATGCTAAAGATGACCTTTGTACCCAGGTGTAGAAGCTTGCTGCTGAGAAAGGTCACCCCAGAGAAGTCAGCAGGAATGAGGAGAGTTGCCCGAGGCCCCATTAGCAACAGAACTGGCGTTCTGACCCCCAGCTCTCTCCCTGCCTCTCTTCAAGCTTCTTACCTGCAGCACTGCATTCTTGCACCTTGCAGCTTCTTGCCTGGGGAAGATTGCCAGGCCAGACTTTCACCTTCAGTAGCAGTTCAGCATCCCTGCAGGGATTTATACCCTCCCGCCTGCTGAGATTTCCTAACTGGGCTGTGTCACCCGCTCCAACTGGGTGGCTGTGGACACACCTTTTTCCTCCTCACAGGGGAGCCCCCAGCTCACAGTGCTGTGTGCGTACATGCTTCACAGATGGGGAAGTAGCCTAGAGAACTCTGAGTTTCCCTATTTTTTATGTGAGTATTTAAAATGATGTACTTCTAGCTGAGAATGGATTTTTAAAGTGAAATTGGTTTTACAGTGAAGCATGAGCTATACATTTTAGATCCGGCCAAACAAGGCTCACGAGTAGGATTTCACCCAAATAACTGCATGTTGGTTTATAATCCAAGCATGGTCCCTGTTAAAGAGATAAGGAGGGTTTTTTTTTTTTTTTTTTTTTTTGTATGTGTATGAATGTACTGTCTGCATGTAGGTTCGTGCACCGGTGTCGGGCAATGTCACGGAGGTCAGAAGAGGGTGTCAGATTCCCCTGAAACTGGAGTTCTCCTGGAATTGGAGTTACAGATGGTTCTTAGCCGCCATGTGGGTGCTGAGGATCGAACCCGGGTCCTCTGCAAGAGCAGTTGGTGCTCTTAACCCCTAGGCCATCTCTCCAGAGATAAGGAGGGTTTTACTGAGTGAGAGAGATGTTCCCTTTCCTACCCCCAGGGAACTCTTCTGGGATCGAGTGAAGGTTAAGCTTATGGAATCTTTTTGGTGAGGGGTTTGACTTTGGGTTTTAGGGAGGTCTTTTTCAATCTTAAATGAGTTTTTCATTGATGTCTGATGAAAGGAGTTAAGTTTTTAGTTCTTTCTTCCGGTTATAAAATTCGTCTAAAAGAATAGTTTCTGTTCTCATTGAAAGGTCTCCTTAACGCCCTCGCACAACAGGCCCACAAGGTACTAAGGCTTGTTCCTCTTTCACATGCAAGTCATCTCCACACAGAGAAGGAGACAGAGACCAAGCAAGGAGCTTCTAGCCTGTAGCTGTCATGTGTTCTCCATGCCATCCCGGTCCCCGGCAGGCCATGCCATGCAGGGCCAACTTGAGTCCTCTCTCTCAGCATCTCACCTCAGTGGTTCATCCTCCCCGACACCCCAAGAAGATCTCAAAGGCCTCATGGTCCAGCACTCTGTTCTGTTGTGGAAGCCAAGTGGGAGAGATTGAGGCTCTGACCGTGCTTGCCTCCCAGCCCTATGCAGTCTCCACCGACTCCTGAGCCTGCTGTCTAGACGCTAGGCCTGGGCAGTGCCACACAGTGTAGACAGAGGTACATTTAGATTCCTCTGCTGGAAGATGGAAAAGAATGCTTAGAAAAAATGTCCTTTAAAACCCAGCATAGCAGATAATAATTGCAAATAATGATAACAATTAGTGGAAGAAACAACAACAAAAAAAAAACAACTCGTGTTTTTAACCCTAGTGACGTTTTCTACCTTGTTTATTCGGCTCTTCAGAGTCGAAAGTGGTTGGTACAAAAACTTTTAAAGCAAAATCATAAGAATTTCATAACCAGAGCAAAAGTCTTGCTATCAGCTCTAGTTTTATCCTTTTGGTAGCAGGGATGGGAATTCTTAGAGATTTTAGAGATTAAAACTCAGAATGAGTCAATAGTATCTGAGAAAAATAAAATGACAGTTGCGAGATAGTCATGTCCATCCTCAAGTTAAAAAAAAGCAAACTAAGGTCCACACAGTTTGGAAGGCCATGGTTGACTTGGCTGTGTTAATTTAATGGTGTATATAACTTCACATTGGGTAATGGTCTTATGAAAGCTATAACTGCATTGAAATGTATTTTGTGGGACAAATAAATGCTACATTATATCCACTTTTATTTTTCCAAGGATTAGTGATAGGACAATATTGCTTTGGTTCCATAATGTTGATGTGGTAAAGTTGAGGAGCGAGCTCTAAATATGGAGTCAAGTCAAACAAGTTTCAAGGGTAAAAATTCACCTCAACAGGAAGATCTTCCTAAATGCCATCATCATCCCAGAATAAAGGACATACCCATTCATAGCTGATCTGCCTTCCTAGGGATCCTATTCACTCAATGACACAGGTAACCCACAGCTTAATACAGCCCCAAACGGGAAGCAAGAGCATGCAACTGCCCTTGTCCACACGAGTATAACTGCTCATCTTGTGATCTATAAGAGGAATTTACATAACCTTACTTTCTGTCTATGGAAAATCTTGATCACAGAGTCACAAGGATTGCTTGAATAATTCCTTCAGGCACAAATGCTCAAACTTAATAGTCACCCAGCAAATAAGTCCCTAAGCTTGCTGCAGGACCCATAGAATAATGACTGCTTCTCCTGTATCCCATCATCCTCCATTCACAGCCCCAGCAGCAACAAGATGCTCAGCTCACCTTCTTCAGCACTTGATAGCAAATGAACAAGAGCATCACAAGATCTCCGGAGGTGGGAGATGATGGCACCCGTCATGCTGGTTGCAAAGACCGAAGCAATGGTTTGTCCTCTTTTAGACCCAAGGAGACCTATCCAAAGTCTATTTCAGCTCAGAATTCAGCTCTATTCCCTAAATAGTGATGAGAGGGTCTATCAGGCCATATCATGAATTGTCCCCAGGTCAAGGGGGTAATCTTAACTCCAGACACTTTGGCATATTGTCTTCACAATTCACTTGTGCAGATCAGAATTCTACAGTTCTATGGGAAGATATACGGTCACTCCACACCTAGGATAAATTTCACTAAAAGACCTCATACAATCGAAAATTCTAAGGTCTACTCTGGTCAGATGGTCAACAATAGAAAACTTCTGTGTCATACTCATAGAGGCATGAGAAAAGCTACTCTCCCCCAACTAGTGCTTTACAGATTAACAGCTAAAGGTGAAGACATGGACTCAGCGGTTTACAGCACTTGCTTCAGAGGACTGGAGGTTGGATCCCAGCACCAACATCAAGTGGCTCACTGTCTGTCACTCCAGCTTTAGGAGATCCAACACCCTCCACACACAGACACACACAGACACACACAGACACACACACAGACACACACACAGACACACACACACACATGAATAAAAACTAAAAATATTTTAAAATAATCAATTAACTTTAAAAAATGAATTATAGGCAATGCTGGGTTCCTGCTGGGGCCTCTGGTACAGCATCTCTGCCCAGGTCTTTTCCAGCCCCTGCAGCCCTCCTTACTCCTGGACTGTGGTCCTTCATACATCATACCCTTTCTTCTTCGGCCATTTTGAGACTAGGATACAAGCATTTCTGGCTTCATTATTCATGAGCTCAACAGTTCTTTCCAGTTTTCCTGGTGTTTGCTTTACAATTCTAAGTAGAAGCATAAAAATGTGGCTCTTCCCAGCATGCTGGCACATGCCTCCTGTCCTTGCTACTTGAGAGCATGAAACAATAGAATTGCTCAAGCTCAGAAGTTTAAAGTCAGTCTGTACAACCTAGGAAAAAAAAACCCACATTTTTTAAAGGCTCTGCATAGTTATTATTAGAAGGCCACTGTCCCTTTCACACCTTAGGTTAAGGTTACCTAGAAAATGGAAACAGTTTTGAGATTTACAAGTTTCCCTCTTCTGTTCAAAAACTTCCAGACTTCACTGAGGAAAGAATTTTTATTCCAATCTTCCCTTTCCTTCCTTCTCCCCATTTTTGGTTTCCAAGAGACAAACTAAGAAATGATGTGAATTCCTGGAGACCAGCCTTAACTCTGCCTCTGCCTACTCTCCCATTAACCCACCCTTCCATGGACCCAGGACTGAATGTAAGGGCAGCTTGCAGCCCATCTCAATGTGCACTGTCCCTCCAAACAGCACTCAGCACCAATCTAGCACCCAAGTGCCTGAATCAATTCATCCATGTCTTCCCCTACTTCTGAGCACCCAGTGGCTCCAGGTGGTCCTCCTACCTACTCTAATCTGAGCCCACTGATTGCTGTGCATGTGCCAAAAACTAACAAACAAACAGAGATATGCCCCAAAGATAATGAATTTAAGAATGGATATAGGGTAGCAATGCATGTGCCGTAGTAAACAATGTGGGAATTTAGGGAAGTTGCGGGCAAGGGAAGTTTTAAAGGGAAACAGGGGTGGTGGTTGCGTAAGGTATTTTGAAATAATAATCCTTGGCCACAGGCTCAGTAGCTAGTGTGGCTTCAGTAAGATCAAACAGGAAATTGTTGGGCAGAAGTGTGTGAGTGTGTGTATGTGCGTGTGTGTGTGTGTGTGTGTGTGTGTGTGTAACATTATAGTGGCCTTTGCACAAATCCATGATTCTATAAATGTCTTTTGTGACCC
The DNA here is from genome assembly GCA_009823505.1 of Rhizomys pruinosus. Lineage (NCBI taxonomy): Eukaryota > Metazoa > Chordata > Mammalia > Rodentia > Spalacidae > Rhizomys > Rhizomys pruinosus. Next base: position 2,301,441 of record VZQC01006244.1, on the reverse strand, counting down.
TTCTGATTGAGGCTGTGTGTCTGAGACCCCTTCCTGCATGGCATCCACACTTTATTTATTATGATTTGTGTCGATAGCATTTGACAAAAGTGACTCCATTTTGGTTCGGTAACTTTCATATGAAAAATGCAAGCCCCTGCTCCTTGACCTTTCTTTTTTGTCTACTTGGCCTATCTATGAGGAACCCTGGGAGAAGCTGACCAGGGACAGGCTGCTCACTGAGATAGAACCACATCATCTGTTCTGGAAGGGATGTGAAAAGTTCTTTTCACTTAGAACCAGAAAGTGAGATTTTCTCCTGGTAGAAAGTCTAATCAATCTTCTCTTGGAAGAGAGTCTAATGAAAAACCCATTGGCTCTTCTCAGCTTCTGGTAGAAGTAAAAATTATTGAATAATTGAATTGACATGGCTCCCAATGAAGGTACAAAAAAATTAGATGACATCTGTACTCTAGGACCTCCAGATGTGCAGGGAGGCATGTGTGTGTGTGTGTGTGTGTGTGTGTGTGTTATTTGTGTGGTTTTGTTTGTGGATTACAGTCCTTTATTATTCTCTGCAAAACTGGGCTCTGCCTCCCACCACCCCTGTTCAACCAATCCTTGCCACTTCCACGTATACCTAGCAGGACTGTCAACACGCGTGAAGAGGAACCCATCACAATTTTGAAGCTCTCTGTACATTAAAACTGAAGAAACAAGGCAAAGCAACACAAGCATCTGTCCTTATTTTAAAAGTTTACATCTAGAATCTTCTTTAGACCTCCCGGGTATGATTCACTTGGAGATACTCAAAATCTCTCTCTGAAGCCTTATGTAATTGAGTCTTGGGTCGGTGATATTTGTTCAGCCTCCCCCAAACCCCTGTCTACCATCATATCAGATCCCTGGCTTCTCTCCCATATTCCAAGGACATTTTTCCTGGAATTGTGAGGCCTGCTCGGCTTCCTAATGCTTGTAGTCACACATAGGACATTTGGCTTTGCTCAACTAATGTCAACACTGCGTACTTTTAAAAAGCAGCAAACATGTAGGCCCCGGAGCCTGTGGTCCCTTCTGAGCATGTATCATGCTATATAAAATAGCAACCTCATGAGCTCATTTACATAGCCTAACATGCTATCCTTGCTCCCACACATGCAGGTTTCTTGCAGGTCCCAGCTCCAATTTGTTACCTTCAAAGCCCGAGTCATCCCCGAGGCCAGGCTGACATGCATGAGCAGGCTCCATGCATTGGTTCAGCACTTAAGCAGTTTCTTTTTTTAATATAATACTTTTATTGGCATTTTGTGTATTTTAGACATCATTTTTCAGTTCAATTTAGGTATATTCCCCTTTCCCTACCCCCACCCCACCCAGTTCCTACATTTTACCATACATGTCCTGTATCTTTCTCTAGGTCTCCTTAAAGATTTCCTCTGCAAAGGTTTATTGTTTGGGGCAGAATTTAACTATATCAGTCCATTCTTTGACTCACTCCTTATGTTGTTGTGGTTCCCTCCTTATTGTATTGCTCCAAAATATGCCTATATAAATGTCATATATATACCAGAATTATGTCCTCCAGGAATAAACTGTATGTTAACTCTGATATATGTTTAGGTGTTCACATTTTTCCCTTTAATTTTATATTACTCTAAAATACAAATATATATCTTTTGCCCATATACATTAATTACCATGTCTGAAAGTAAGTGGTAAGTTAATTCTAGGGCTCATTAAGAGATTCATATTATAACATCACAGTTGCTTTCAGATAAAAAGATATATAATAATAAGGTTGCTCAGCTTGCCTTTCAATTGGGGTACTTGGTACTAGAATCCACAAATGAGGGAAACCATTCCCCATTTGTTTTTTGGGGACTGTGTCACTTCACTTAGCATAATGACTTTGAGTTCCATCCATTTACCTGCAAAGTTCATGATGTCATCTTTGTTTACCACTTCAAAGAAGTCCATTGTGTAGATAGATATACAACGCTTTTGTTATCCACGCATCAGTTGAGGGGCATTTGGGTTGGTTCCAGCTCTTGGGTCTTGTGAAAAGAGCTGCAATAAACATAGATGTGCATGTATGTTTGCAGTAGAATGAGTCTTGTGGGTAAATACCCAGGAGTGGTATGGCTGGGTCATGTAGTAGGCCCATTTTGAGTCTTTTAAGGATTCTCCACACTGCTTTCCATAGGGGTTACATAAATTTGCATTTCTTTTTTTTTTGTTTGGTTTTTTGTCTTTTTGGTCTTTTTGAGACTAAAAAGGGTCTCCTTTAGTTCCAGCTGGCCTGGAGCTCACTATGTAGACTAGGCTGGCCTTGAACTCACAGAGATCTGCCTGCCTCTGCCTCCTGAGTGCTGAGATTAAAGGCGTACACCACCACACCCAGCTTAAAGAAAGTTCTTAGCTGCCATGTGGGTGCTGGGAATCTAACCCAGGTTCTCTGCAAGAGCAGTCAGTGCTCTTAGCTGCTGAGCCATCTCTCCAGCCTGAGTTTACATTTCTACCAGCAGTGGATGAGTGTTCCCCTTTCCCCACAACCTCTCCAGCATTTGCTGTCTTTTGTTTTCTTGATCTTAGCCAGTCTTATCAGAGTGAGATATCTTAGAGTGGTTTAATTGCATTTCCTTAATTATTAACGATGTTGAACACGTTTTAAGATGTTTTTAAGCCATCTTTACTTCCTCTATTCAGCTCTTTGTTCCATCTTTTGAGTGAGTGAGTCATTTGTTTTCTCACTTCTTTGTTTTTTAAGAAGTCTATATATTCTGGATGTTAATGCTCTGTCAGATGTATCACTGGTGAAGATTTCCTCCCACTCTGTGGGTTTTCTTTTCACTTCCTTGATTGTTTCTTCAGCTGTACAGAAGCTTTGGAGTTTGATGAGTTTGATGAGGTCCCACTTGTCAGCTGTTGACCTTATTTCCTGTGCAGCTGCTGTTTGATTTAGGAATTCTCTTCCTACTCCTTTGTCTTGTAGATTGCTACCAACTTTTTCTTCTACCACCTTCAGGGTTTCAGGTTTGATGTTGAGATCTTTGATCCATTTGGAGTTGATTTTTGTACAGGGTAAGAGGTAGGAGTTTAATTGTGTTCTTCTACATATGGTGCTCCAGTTTTGCCAGCACCATTTGCTGAAGATGCTATCTTTCCTCCACTTAGCATTTTGGCACCTTTATCGAATATGAGGTGGCTGAAATCGTATGAGCTCAAGTTTGGATCTTCAATTTTGTTCCATTGGTCAATGGGTCTGTATTTGTGCCAGTACCAGGCTATCTTTATGATAATTTATCTTATGACTACAGCCCTGTAATATAGCTTGAAATCTGGTTTAGTGATCCCCACTGTATTGCATTTTTCACTCAGGGTTGCTTTAGCTATTCGAAGTCTTTTGTTTTTCCATGTGAATTTAAGGATATTTTTTCCAAGTCTGTAAAGAAACTCAAGGGGATTTTAATTGGGATTGCATTGAATCTGTATATTAATTTAGATAGAATGGACATTTTTAGTATATTAATTTTCCCAATCCATAAGCAGGGAGGAGGTTTTTACATCTTTTGGTGTCATCTTCAATCTCCTTCTCTGGCAGTTTAAAATTTTTGTTGTAGAGCTCTTTGGTGTCTTTGGTTAGGTTTGTTCCCAGGTATTTTTTATACTTTTTATTATTTTTTATGTGTATGAGTGCGCTGTCTGCATGTAGGTTGGTGCACCCGTGTCATGCAATGCCGAGGAGGTGAGAAGAGGGTGTCAGATTCCCCTGGAACTGGAGCTAAAGACAGTTCTTAGCCACCATGTGGCTAAGGAATCAAACCTGGGTCTTCTGCAAGAGCAGTCAGCACTCTTAATCACTGAGCCATCTCTCCAGCCCTGTTCCCAGGTATTTTATTTTTTGAGGCTATTATGAGTGGGAAAATCTCTTTATATTCCTTCTCCAGTTGCTTGTTGTTGGTGAAAAGAAAGGCTACTGATTTTTGCGGGTTAATTTTGTATCCTGCCACTTTACTGAAACTCTTAATTGTTTCTGGGGGTTTTCTGGTGGAGCTTTTGGCATTCCTTAGGTAAACTATCATATCGTCTGCAAACAGGAATAGTTTGACTTCCTCATTTCCAATTAGTATTCCTTTAATTTCCCTTTCTTGCCTTATTGCCCTAGTGAGCATTTCAAGCACTATATTGAAGAGGAGTGGTGACAGGAGGCAGCCTTGCAGTGTTCCTGACTTTAAAGAGAATGTTTCTAATTTTTCTCCATTTAGGATGATGTTGGCTGTGGGTTTGTTGTATATGGCTTTGATTATATTTAGGAATGTTCCCTTCAGTCCAATTCCCTCTAGAACTTTAAACATGAAGGAATGCTGAATCTTGTCAAAGGCTTTTTCTGCATCAATTGAGATGATTGTGTGATATTTGTCTTTCAGGCCATTTATGTGTGTTATGATATTTATTGATTTATGTATGTTGAACCATCCCTGCAACCCTGGTATGAATCCAACTTGATCATGATGATCTTTTTGATGTGCATCTGTATGCGATTTGCAAGTATTTTGTTGAGAATTTTTGCATCTGTGTTCATTAATGAGATGAGTCTGTAGTTTTCTCTTTTGGTTGTGTCTTTGCCTGATTTGGGTATTGAGTTTGGGAGAATTCCCACTGTATCCTTCTGAATAGTTTGAGTAGTAATGGTTGTAAGATCTCTTTAAATGTTTTATAGAATTCTGCGTGAAACCATCTGGGCCTGGGCTTTTTTTGGTTGGGAGGTTTTTAATTACATCTTCAATTTCCTCAAATGTTATGGGTCTGTTTAAACTGTCAATCTCTTCTTGGTTAAGATTTGGTGGTTCCCAGGATTTCAGATATTCATCCATTTCTCTTAGGCTTTCAAATTTAGTAGAGTATAGGTTTTTGAAGTACTCCTAAATGATTGTCTAGATCTTTTCTTTATCTGTTGTCATGTTTCCCTTTTCATCACAAATACTATTGATTTGGAGTTGATTTTTCTTTCTTTTGGTTAACTGGGCTAGAGGTCTGTCTATCTTGTTTATCTTTTCAAAAAACCAGCTTTTGGATTCATTGATTTTTTTTTATTTTCTTTGTTTCTATTTCATTGATTTTTTTGTTCTGATTTTTGTTATTTCTTCCTGTCTGCTGGGTTTAGGGTCCATTTCTTGTCTTCTCTCAAGTGTTTTTAGTGTTAGATCATTTATTTGTTCCCTTTCTGTTTTTTTAATGTGGGCATTTAGGGCTATAAATTTCCTTCTTAGGACTGCTTTTAATGTATCCCACAGGTTTTGTTGTATTGTACTGTCTTTTTCATTTAGTTCCATGAATACTTTCATTCCATTCTTTATTTCTTCCCTGACCCATTCATTATTCAGGAGTGTGTTGTTTAGTCTCCATGTGTTCATGTAGCTAGTCAGGCTTATTCTGGTGTTAATATTGAGCTTCATTGCACTGTGGTCTGATGATAGAATCCATGAAATAATTTCAATCCTTTTATATTTGTTGAGGTTTCTTTTGTGTCCCAGTATGTGGTCAATTTTGGAGAGTGTTCCATGGGGTGATGAGTAAAAAGTATATTCTCTGGTGTTTGGGTGGAATATTCTGTAGATGTCTGTCAGGTCCATTTGTTATTTTGTATTGTTCAGTTCCAATGTCTCTCTGTTTATTTTTTTGTCCAGTTGGTCTATCCAAGGGTCTCAGTGGGGGTATTGAAGTCCCCCACTATTAGTGTGCTAGGATTAATCTGTGTCTTAAGGACTTGCAGAATTGTGTTTGTATAGTTCAGTGCACCTGAGTTTGGCACAAAACATTTAGGATTGTGAAGTCTTCCTGGTTAATTGTTCCTTTGATAAGGATGTAATGGCCCTCTTTGTCTCTTCTGATTGACTTTACTTTGAGGTTTATTTTGTCTGATATTAGAGTAGCAACTCCTGCCTGCTTTTTGTTACCATTTGCTTGGAATATTTTTTTCCATCCTTTCATTTTGAGTTTGTGTCTGTCCTTGAGGGTGAGATGGGTTTCTTGTAGACAACATATAGATGGATTCTGTTTCCTAATCCATTTTCCCAGTCTATGTCTTTTGACTGGGGAGTTTAGACCATTAATATTTAAGGTTATCGTTGAGAGATGTGTGTTGCTTCCTTTCAATTTATTCTTTGTTTGCATTCTTGGTCTAGGTTTCTATTTACGCTGTTATGTTTTTATTAGTTTCTCTCTTTAATTGCTTGGGGATAGTTGCTCCTTTCCTCTGTTCTTTGGATTGCCTCCAGTATTTTCTGAAGTGTTGGGTTTTTTGACATGTATTCTTTCATTTTGTTTATGTTATGAAATATTTTTTTCTTTCTCCTCAACTATAATTGACTTTTTTCTGGATATAGTAATCTGGGTTGGCATCTAAAGTCATTTAGCACTGGGAATACTTTGGTCCACATTCTCCTGGCTTTCATAGTTTGCACTGAGAAGTCAGCTGTAATTTTGATGGGTTTCCCCTTATATGTAATTTGTTGTTTTTCTCTTGTGGCTTTCAGTATTTTGTCTTTGTTTTGAGCATCTAGTGGTTTTTGTTTTGTTTTGTTTTGTTTTGAGCATCTAGTGTTTTAACTATGATAAAGTGAGCTTGAGCTGTAACACCCTGACTCAACTCCCTGTTGTGGTTACTTTCAGTTCAGCAGCGCACTTACTCTCCCCAGCCCCACTCCGTTGCGAGCCGACAGAGTGAAGATCTTTGGCGGTGAGGAAACTGGAGAGGGTGGTCTTTGCCTACCACCTCTCTATGACCCCCGCATCTGGCGCCCAATGTGGGGCTCGAAGACCCCCCCCCCGAGACCCTAATGGCTAGCAATACGGCTGGGGCCAATCGGTCTTTCGGGTAAGTGAGTCCCCACGATAGGAAACGCAACAGAAAAAAATAAGGACCCAGCACTTAAAGCGCTGAGATTGATGTTACAATCCAGGGGGTTAGAACTGACCAATGCGGTCATGGAGTCTGCCTGGGACCACGTCCTCTTTCTGACCCCCTGGGTAAGAGGGGCCAACCTTTTCTCCTGGGAAGTTTGGGGGCGAATAGAAAAGCTGGCAAGAGAAAGAGAAAGGATTCTCGGAGCAGAACCCCCTTTGGGCTTTTACCCCATGATTGTGGCGCTTAAAGCCACTTTTCACCCCGACTCCCTCCCACCTCCTGGGGGTGGAATTTCAGCTCCGGAAGAGGTTGAGAGACCCCCTGGTCTCAGGGAGGAGCATACGGCCTGGGACGCCCCTGAGTATCCAGACTCCATGGGCCCCATCCCTTCCCCCTACTCGGCTTCGAGGCAGGAGGCCAGAGAGACAGAACAACGCTTCTCTGAGGAACTCTCCCGACCACCGGCTTACGCCGAGGTGCAAGAAGGGGGGGTCACTCCTAAATTAGTTCAAGCCTTTCCGGTTAATGTCAATCCCACCCCTGTCCGACCCTTGGACTGGTACCCCTGGGAGGCCAAGGACCTAAAAGAACTCAAAAAGGCTGTGGCAGAGGATGGTCCCAACTCCCCATGGGCGACCACCCTCCTACAGGATGTCGCCTATCATCCCTGTGTGCCAAAGGACTGGATGGATGCCGCCAAAGCGGTACTTCCTAATCCCATCTTTATTAGATGGGTCGCTCTATTCCGGGAGGAATGCAGGGAACAGGCTGAAGCCAATGCCGCTGCTAACCCCCCAGTAGCCATCACTTGGGGAATGCTGGTAGGAACCCAAACTGGGTATACTACCGGGCTTGAACAATCTCGGGTACAGATTCCCCAATATAGGGAGCAAGTTCGAGACTGCGGAATTCGGGCGTGGGCTAAGCTAGACACCGGGCCCACGGAAAACCCCATGGCGGGGCTGCGGCAGAGGTCCGAGGAGGATTTACCATCATTCATCGACAGGGTAGAGCGGAGCATAAAGCGTAAGTTGCCCCCTGGGGACATAAGAGATCAATTCATTAAGCTGACCATTTGGGAAGGTATGAATGGTGACCATAGACAGGCCTGTGCCGGCCTCAGGGACCGGACAATGCATTCCTGGATAATAGCCACCCAGGACATGGGAACTCAATCTCACAAGGTTCAAGCCCTCACGGTGGCTTTGGCCCAAGCTTTATCTCTCCAAAAGGAAGCAAAGACCACAGAGAGGGCCGAATCAAGAGGGAAATGTTTTGCCTGCGGTAAGGAAGGTCACTTTCGCAGGGAATGCCTGGAAAAGGAAAGACCAGATAAAGGGCAGAGGAATCAGGGATTGCCCCCCGCTCCTTGCCCTAGATGTAAGAAGGGGTATCACTGGAAACGTGACTGCCAGTCCAAGTATGATATCAATGGGAGGCCTTTAAACTAGAGAGGGGGCGGCCTCTAGCCCCGTTACAACCAAGGAGGCAAGGCCCTGATATGGGTCCTATTAGACCAAATCCTTGCCCGGTCAACTGGACCGTTCCTCTATGTGACTTTACCCGTCCTAAGACAGTCATCGCTATTGGGGGACAAAGTTTCAAATGCCTCTTGGATACGGGGGCCGATAGAACTGTCTTAAAAAAGGAAGAGGTTCCCAGTCATTGGGAGCTAGTCCCTGGACCTCACGTATCCGGAGTAGGAGGGACTTCCAAAGCTCAGGAAACCGCCTCTTATCTCCCTTGGGTGGGGCCTGAGGGTGAACGAGGGCGTATTCGCCCCCTGGTAGTACAAGGACTAAAGGATAACTTGGCCGGAAAAGACATAATGGCCCAGATGGATGTAGTTCTTACCACCGACCACAACAGGTTCTTTGAAGACCCGTTAGAGAGTATACCCGGCCCCTCGGACGGGGTTAGGAAAGATCTTGTTAAGGTGTACCCCCAAGTCTAAAGGCCACTGCCCCCCGCGTTCCACCAATTATATGGAAACCGGGTAAACCGGTCTGGGTGGAGCAGTGGCCCCTCAAGGAAGAGAAGCTGACGGCCCTCAAGGGCATTGTCGATGACTTGTTGGCCCGAGGGCGTATCCGTCCCTCGATGAGCCCATGGAATACCCCTGTGTTCGTAATAAAAAAACCCTCAGGCAAATGGAGGATGTTACAAGACTTGAGAAAAATAAACGACAGGATGGAGATCGCCGGGGCCCCCCTAAGGGGAATGCCCTGGGTTCCTGCAATACCCACTGAGTTCCATCTAGCAGTAATAGACCTTAAGGATTGTTTTTTCTCCATCCCCCTCCATCCAGAAGACTGTCACAAATTCGCATTCTCTGTCCCCTCAACTAACTTTGCATGCCCTGACCAAAGGTACGAGTGGGTGGTCCTTCCTCAGGGGATGGCAAACAGTCCGGCCTTTTGCCAAAATTATCTGGCCACATTACTACAGGACTTTTTCTATGGTGACCCTGACGTCCTTATGTACGCATATATGGACGATCTTATCTTGGGTCACAGGGCCTTACCAAAACTCCATCAGTTAATGGACAAAATTTCAGATCGCCTTGGGGAGGCTGGTTTTGCCATTGCCCCTGAGAAGGTACAATGGGTGCCCCCGCTCAAGGTACTGGGCGCGGAACTTCACCTTACTGCTGTCAGACCTCTCCTCCCCTCCATCTCTATCCCTAAGAACCTTGAAATCACCCAATTACAAAAGGTGTTGGGGGAGATAAATTGGCTCAGGCCCTGGGTTGGAGTCTCTACTGAGACCCTCCTCCCCCTCTTTTCCCTCCTCGAGAAGGGGGGGCCCTGTGGAGGGGAGGTTGAGCTCTCAGAGCAACATTTACAAATCTTTGATCAATTCTCTAGGGCCCTATTTTCTGCCAAGCTACAGAGGTTCGATAAAAGAAAAGACCTTACGTTTTGGATTTTTCCGGGGAAGGAGCTTGCCATGGCCATGTTAGTCCAAGAAGGAAAACCATTGGAATGGGTGCATACCTCTCTTGGCGGAACACCGAGGGTATACACGGTCTTAGATCAAATAACTGATGCTATAAAAAAGGGCAGAAATTTAGCAATCAGACACTATGGTAAAGACCCTGATACTATAGCCATACCCCTCCGAATGGAAGATATGGAATGGGCATTAAATACCCACCCTCGGTTACCGCTAGCCCTGGAGGGATTCCTGGGTAGTCTGGACTGCCATTTCGGCCCTTCTCCATGGGCCACACTCCTCCAACGACTACCCATTAAATTAGTAGCCAACAACCTCTTTTCCAAAAAGATTCTGGCCGATGCCTTGTATGTTTTCACTGATGGAGGAAGAGGAGGGGGGGCTTACATTGCCTATTCCCCAGAAAACCCTGATGTCCCAGTAAAGGTCCGGACCCAAGACGTACAAGGGTCCGCACAATACAAGGAATTACTAGCGGCCACAATGGCCCTCCAGGACTTCACCCAACCCTTTAATCTTATATCTGATAGCCTATATGTGACAAATCTTCTGCCAGCTCTCCCAGGAGCACATATAAGACTGGACAGAAACCCCATATCAGCTCTCATGATACAAGCTCGGTCTCTTTTGGAGGGCCGGGCGGAGTCCATTTATGTCCAACATGTAAGGAGTCATTCTCATCTGCCCGGGTTCCTCGCCAAGGGGAATGCCATGGCAGATAGATTAGCTTCTCAAATTAATATTGTTGATGTAACTGAACCAAATAAACTTCATGAGTTGACCCATCTAAACTGGAGGGGATTACAGGTAAGATTCCCCCATATACCGGTCTCAGAACTTAAGAAAATTGTACATACCTGCAAATCTTGTAAACCTTTTCTCAATGTTCCGCCTCTGCAGGGGCCCGGAGTAAATCCCCGAGGCCTTCAACCCAACATCATCTGGCAGACAGATGTCACCCACTACCCGGCTTTTGGGAAACTCAAATTTGTCTTTGTCTCAGTAGATACATATTCAGGAGCATGTTGGGCAACGGCCCACTCTGGAGAAAAAGCCGCCCATGCTAAATCACACTTTATACAATGTTTTTCAACCCTGGGCCTACCTAAACAGGTCAAAACAGACAATGGGCCTTGCTTTACATCTCAGTCCCTAAGCCAATTTTTTAATAGATGGAATATCAAACACATCACCGGTATTCCTTATAACCCACAAGGACAAGCGATCATTGAAAGAACTCACCAGACTTTAAAACAACAAATACAAAAACAAAAAGGGGGAGAGGACTGGTACCTCAGTCCTCACCTGCAGCTGGCAGGGGCATTATTAAACATAAATATTTTAAATTTTTCCAAAAATGTACATTACAATAGATTTCAAAAACACTGGGGACAGTTACCCCAGACACCAGCAATACAGGTCCGGTGGAGAGATCCTCTAACCCAGCAATGGCGAGGCCCGGACCCGCTTATAACCACAGGCCGAGGATTCGGCTGTATTATGCCAACAGACTCGAATACACCTATCTGGGTCCCGGCAAGGAACATCAAATATGACCTCCCGGAAACTTCTTAACCCCCAACCTAAGGATGAACTCCTTAAGGTAAATCCCCTTGTTCTTACAGAAATGAATCTGATGCTCCTGGCCATCGGAATTCTACTCCTATGGCCCCATGGGAAGGCTGAGTCATCAGACGAGTCACACAGGCCTCACACCATCATCTGGTCAGTGGTGAACGTCGCTACTGGAAATGTCGTCAAGGCTGTCTCAAATAAAGGAACAACAGAGAGCGTCTGGCCTACTCTCCAAACCGATTTCTGCTCATTAGCAGATGGTTACTTCAATGGACAATGGGAACAGTGCTGAAGGGAGGTGGATAGACTAAATGCTAGAAAGTGGGAATGTTATGTATGCCCTGGGACTAACCCCTTGTGTCAACCTAGAAGCTGTAAAGACAAGTAATGACTCTTGTGCATTATACCACCCAGCAGGAGGCCTTTCAGTTTCTAGACATAAAAGAGAGATAGGAACCACCCTTGCCCTGGCGGGCATACTAGGAGTGGGAATCACAGGCGCAGCTACTGGAGGAACAGCTCTATCACTAACACAACAATGGAACGAGAGGCTCAGACAGCAACTAGATGAAGATATAGAAAAGGTAGAAATAACTCTGAGACACATGAAGGCATCATTGGATTCTTTAGCAGAGATGGTCCTTCAGAATAGAAGGGGGCTTGATCTCCTTGCACTAGAACAGGGAGGGATATGCCAGGCTTTAGGGGAAGAATGCTGCTTTTACGCAGACCACTCCGGTGTAATTACAAAGAATCTAGAAGACCTTAGGAATAGCCTTGAAAGAAGAAAGATAGCTAATCAACCAGGATGGTTTGAAGGATGGTTCAACACCAGCCCCTGGTTTACTTCATTGATAACGGCAACAGCCGGACCTCTTATTATTCTTTTGCTTTTGTTCACGGTAGGCCCTTGCTTGCTCAACCGGGTTATAAGGTTCACTAGAAAACAGGCAGAAGAAGTCCAATTAATGGCCTTATGGGCAAAGTATGAGCCCCTCCCCCTCGTCAATACCTACAAAAAGCAGCATCAGACTCCAAAGACGGGTAAGAGCTGAGCCCAGTAAAAGCACCAACCTAAGACAGGAGCTATGCCAAATAAAACAAAAAGGGGGAAATGACGGCATGGAATAGCCAAGAAGATAGGCCTGAAGGACAAAAGAAAGCCTGCGCTAGAGTTTCGTGAACTCACCCCCGCCCATCGAGCAAGGAAGGCTAGTTTCACTTCTTTACTTCTGCGTACTAACATGATAATTAGGGACTATGCTAGGAAGGGAAGGGATTGGATCAATTAGGGACTTGTAAATTAAGCCTCCTAAAAGGACCAATTAGGAAGAGACACATACCCCAGTAGGGAAGCCAGCATGGCTTATAAACCTCTGTAAACCTGCAAAAAAAAGTGAGCTTGAGCTGTAACACCCTGACTCGACTCCCTGTCGTGGTTACTTTCGGTTCGGCAGCGCACTTACTCTCCCCAGCCCCACTCCGTCGTGGGCCGACAGAGTGAAGATCTTCGGTGGCGAGGAAACTGGAGAGGGTGGTCTTTGGCTACCACCTCTCTACGACCCCTGCAGGTTCTAACATGTCTTGGCAGGTGTCTTTACACAAAAGAGATATGAGCACAGAGACAGACTCACACAGGCAGAAGATGGCATAAAGACCGCTGATGGTTAGCTAAGAGCTCTGTGAATACAGAATAGATTAAAATGGAGAAAGACAAGATAGAAGACCTCTCTAACAAGACGGAAACCATCCCTTACTCCACACCATGTAGCAATACAACAGTTCAGTCAAGGATGTCATATACCCTACAGAGCTGGATTGGACTTGTTTGCCACTTTGGGCAGTAATTTTTCACTCTGCAGGGGTTGAACCCAGTGAGTGGCACCGGGAGGTGAACAGGTCTTATCACTCCTACCACACAGAATGAGGCCAGAGTAAACCACTGCCTGGGGGAGATGAGGGCCCCCCAAAATCTGTATCCCCTCAAGCCGGCACAGCATAGGTGCCAGACAGCTTTGCTCCAAATTGGAATGCCAAGGACTGGATGGAAGCTACTCTATACTATTAAACAGTTATCCTGAGGGCTAGAGAGATGGCACAGTGGTTAAGAGCACTGACTCCTCTAGCAGAGGACCCAGGTTCAATTCCCAAGACCCACATGGCAGCTAACAACTTTCCCTAACTCTAGTTCCAGGAGATCCAATGCCCCCTTCTGACCTCTGCAGGCATTTAATGACATGGGTGTACTTACACACATGCAGGCAAAACACTCATACACATAAAATAAAAATAATATAAAATATTTTTATAAAAAAATAAACAGTTACCCTGAAAATATGGACCCTGTGAATACAAGTGAGAGCAACAGCCCACAGCAGTGTGGCTCACTAATTCAATCCACTTGCTAAAGCATTTATAGGTATTTAAATTTGGAGGGGTTTTTTGAGATAGGGTCTCCTTGTAGCCCCAGTTGTCCTGGAATTCACTGTGTAGACCAGGCTAGCCTTGAACTCATAGAGATCCACTTGCTTGTCTTCTTAGGTATTTAAATTTTTATGTGCATGTGTATGTATCTATGTGAATGTGAGCCATGTGTATGTGTCTGTGTGAATGTGTGCCATGTGTACAGTGCAGAGGCCAGAATCAAGTTTCAGACCTGCAGCTGGAGTCACAGGCAGATGTAAGCCACCCAATAATGGGTGCTGGGAACAGAAGAGCAACAGGGCTTTTAATCTCTGAGCATCTCTCCAGCCCCCAAATATTTAAACACCAGCTTGGCTCATGGAATCAAAGTGTAGTTAATAGGTGGATACGTCCCTCACCCTCTCTGTCTCAATGTTATCTTCTACACAATAGAGACAATCATAGTCTCTATCTGAGTTTTTCAATATAAAAGACTGGGCTGGGCATGAAGGAACATTTCAATGTCAGCAATACTACAAGAGTTAATGTGGACTGATGAACACACAAGACATGAAGCCCCAGCCTGGAGTACAATGACTCTAGAGAACTAGGTAGAATGTACATGCCAGGTGGAGTCCAGCAAGAAGCAGGTGGAGCCCCCATGCTTGGGTTCTTGGGTCTCGCTCAAGGGCATAGCACTGTCCTAGCCAATTTCAGAAGGAAAGAACTTCGGTAGCCCCAGGCAGCTGGCTCAGGGTCCTGTCAGCCTTGCCAGCTTCTCACCTTGTCCCTGCCTTGCTCCACTCCCAGCTCAGGCCTGGACCTGCATTTTCTGCTTTCCCTCCCAGCTTGGCACAGACATCTAGAACAGGCACTGGGGCAAAGGAGAGAGCAGATGTCAGGATACAGGCCTCGGTGCTTGGAAGGTGAGGGAGTGGGAGATGAGGAGTGACAGGAAGGGAGTAGGGTCCATTTCCCCCTCCAGAGATATGCTGTGGAGTGGTCATAGGGCCCTTCCCTGCCCTGAGGGCCAGTCTCCAAGTAGATCAAGAATTCTCGTGGGTTCCTGGTCCTAAGGGCAGAGCTCGGGACTTCTCCCTTAAGCCCAGCTGTCTTCTGCACTGTACTTCCATGGGTGGAGACACAGGAAACTGATGTTTACCACATTTGCTCTGGGCTCCAGACAGCAGGTATGAATAGGCCAGGCCTCCAGGGAGGGTGTAATAGTCTTTCACCTTGTTAAGGTGACAAGGAGCCTGAGTCAGCGAGACCAAGTGATGCCGCTCCACGAAGAGTGGCAGGTTTGTACCCTGGAGTACCTTAAGACCACAACTCTGTTTCTTCTTCTGTATCTGTACCCCTCTTCTGCTAACATCACCTCCTGAAGTGTTCTTTAACCTCCCTGCTCACTCAGAGCAGCCCCAAGAGGTCCCAGATTGCATTAAGTACCCACCAAGCAGAATAAACAAAGTGTGACCAGAACCTGGTACTGTCTGATGGAGTGGAGCCCATGGTGGTCTCCAGGGTCAAAATCAAGATGTTGCTCTGGGGCTACAGGACACAGTTCCACCCACAGAGTGGCCACTCTCAACATCAGCCTGCTGGCCTTGGCAGACATGACACAGACCATCCCTGGAGCCCACTTCTCTCTTCCCAGATTCTGCCTGCATTTACGTTTATCCCGCCTGATCCTATCTCCAGAGCAGCCCTTTCTGCCTCTTAGATCAAAGCCCCTTCTCACAGGCACTCTCCTTAGCCTGCACTCCTGAAGTACCCCGCTTGGGAGCACTGACTATTCCCCAGAAATTTGAAGCCAAGACCTTAAAACAAGGAAACAAAGAAGTCAGATCCCAACAGACCAATGTCCTCCTCTTCAGAGGGTATCACTGAACTCTCTTTGGTTTTTTGAATTTTTTTATTTATTTATTATTTTTTATGTGTATGAGTGTACTGTCTGCATGTAGGTTGGTGCACCCGTGTCATGCAATGCTGTGGAGGTCAGAAGTCTCTGCTCAGCTCTTTGCTCCATCTATTGAGTGGGTCATTTGTTTTCTTCTTTGTTTTTTGAGTAGTTTATATATTCTGGAAATCAATGCTTTGTCAGATGTTTCTGCAGTGAAGGTTTCCTCCCACTCTGGGTTTTCTCTTCATTTCCTTGATTGTTTCTTTTGATGTACAGAAGCTTTTGAGTTTAATGAGGTCCCATTTGTCAATTGTTGACCTTAATTCTTGCCCAACTGCTGTCTGATTTAGGAAGTCTTTTCCTACACTTATGTCTTGTAGGCTGCTGCCAACTTTTTCTTCTATTGCCTTCAGAGTTTGGGGTTTTGTGTTGAAGTCTTTAATCCATCTGGAGTTGACTTTTGTACAGGGCAAGAGGTAGGGGTTTAATTTCATTCTTCTACAAGTGCTGATCCAATTTTGCCAACAACACTTGCTGAAGATGCTGTCTTTGCTCCATCGTGTCTTCTTGACCTCCTTGTCAAATATGAGATGGCTGAAATTGTATGTGCTCAAGATTGGATCTTCAGTTTTGTTTGATTGGTCAACAGGTCTGTTTTTGTGCCAGTACCAAGCTGTTTTATGACTATAGCCCCGCAATATAGTTTGAAGTCTACTGGTATAGAGATCCTCCTATATTGCTCTTTTCACTCAGGGTTGTTTTGGCTATTTGGGGTCTTTTGTTTTCCCAATTGAAATTAAGGACTTTTTTTCCAAGCCTGTGAAGAAACTCTTGGGGATTTTAATTAAGATTGCATTAAATCTATACAAGAGTTTGGGTAGAATAGACATTTTTACTATATTAAATTTCCCAATCCATGAGCATGGGAAGCTTTTCCATCTTCCAATGTCTTCTTCAATTTCTTTCTTCAAGGCTTTAAAATTTTTATTTTAGAGATCTTTGGTGTCTTTGCTTAGGTTTGTTCCTAGGTAAATACCTTGTTTTTGAGGCTATTGTGAGTGGGAAGGTCTCCTTGAACTCCTTCTTTAGTTGCTTGTTGTTGGTGTAAAGAAAGGCTACTGATTTTTTTAGGTTAATTTTGTATCCTGCCACTTTACTGAAGCTGTTAATCATTACTAGGAGTTTTTGGTGGAGTTTTTATCATCCCTTAAGTAAACTATCATATCATCAGCAAAAAGGGATAGCTTGACTTCCTCTTTTCCAATTAGTACTCTTTAATTTCCTTTTCTTGCCTTATTGCCCTAGTGAGTGTTTCAAGCACTATATTAAAGGGGAGTGGTGACAGGGGGCAGCCTTGCCGAGATCCTACCTTTAAAGGGAATGCTTCTGCAGTTTCCCCATTTAGGATGATATTGGCTGTGGGTTTCCTGTATATGGCTTTGATTACATTGAAGTATGATCCCTCCAATCCAGTTCCCTCTAGGACTTTAAGCATGAACGGATGCTGGATTTTGTCAAAGGCTTTTTCTGAGTCAATTGAGTTGATGGTGTGGTTTTTGTCTTTCAGTCCATTTATATGCTTGATGATATTTATTGATTTTTGTATGTTGAACCATCCCTGCATCTCTGGTATGAACCCAACTTAGTCATGATCTTCTTGATGTGGGTCTGTATGCGATTTGCCAGTATCCTGTATAGAATTTTGGCATCTGTGTTCATTAGTGAGATGGATCTATAGTTCTTTTTGGTTGTATCTTTGCCTGATCTTGGTAATAGAGTGATGCTTGCTTCATAGAAGGAATTTGGGAGAATTCCCTCTGTTTGTATCCTTCTAAACAACTTGAGTAGTAATGGTTGTAAGTCTTTTTTAAATGTTTTATAGAATTCTGCTGTGAAACTGTCTGAGCCTGGGCTTTTTTAGTTCGGAGGTTTCTTATTACATTTTCAATTTCTTCATATATTATGGGTCTGTTTAAGCTGTCAATCTCTTCTTGGTTGAGCTTTGGTGATTCCCAGGATTTCAGATATTCATCCATTTCTTCTAGGTTTTCAAAATTGGTAAAGTATAGGTTTTTGAAGTATTCCCATATGATTTACTGGATCTTTTCATTGTCTGTTGTGATATTTTCCTTTTCATCACATATTGTATTGATTTGGAGTTGTTCTTTCTTTTGGTTAACTGGACTAGAGGTCTGTCTATCTTGTTTATTCTTTCAAAGAACCAACTTTTGGATTCATTGATTTTTTTGTATTGTTTTCTTTGTTTCTATTTCATTGATTTCTGCTCTGATTTTTGTTATTTCTTCCTGTCTGTTGCATTTAGGGTTCATCTGTTGTTGCCTCTCAAGTGCTTTTAGATGCAGTGTTAGATGGTTCACTTGTGTTCTTTCTGTTTTTCTAATGTAGACACCCAGGGCTATAAACTTCCCTCTTAGAGCTGCTTTTAAGGTATCCCATACGTTTTTTTGTGTTTTATTATCATTGTCATTCAGTTCCAGGAATGCTTTTGTTTCTTTCTTTATCTCTTCCTTGACCCATTCAGTATTCAAAAGTGTGTTGTTTAGTCTCCATATGTTCTTGTAGAGAGTAGGGCTTATCCTGGTGTTGAAATTGAGCTTTATTGCACTGTGGTCTGATAGAATGCATGAAATTATTTCAATCTTTTTGTATTTGTGGAGGTTTCTTCTGTGTCCCAGTATATAGTCAATTTTGGAGAATGTTCCATGGGGTGCTGAGTAGAAAGTGTATTCTCTGATATTAGGGTGGAATATTTGGTAGATGTCTGTGAGGTCTATTTGGTGTATCACATCATTCAGTTCAGATGTCTCTCTGTTTATTCTTTGTCCTGTTGACCTGTCCAAAGGGTTCAGTGGGGTCTTGAAGTCCCCTACTATGAGTGTACTGGGGTTAATTTATGTCTTGTGGTCCTGGAGAATTGTCTTTATAAAGTTTGGTGCACCAGAGTTTGGTGCATATATGTTCATAATTGTGAAAGCGTCTTGGTGAAATTTTCCTTTGATGAAAAAATGTAATGGCCTTCTTTGTCTCTTCTGATTTCTTTTACTTTGAAGTCTATTTTGTCTGATATTAAAATACCAACTCCTGCTTTCTTTTTGGTACCATTTGCTTGGAATATTTTTTCCCATCCTTTCACTTTAAGATGGTGCCTGTCCTTGAAGGTAAGATATGTTTCTCTTTTTTTAATTATTATTTATTTTTTATGCGTGTATGAATTTACTGTCTGCATGTAGGTCTGTGCACCGTGTCATGCAATGCTGCAGATGTCAGAAGAGGGTGTCAGACTCCCCTGGAACTGGAGTTCTCCTGGAATTGGAGTTACAGATGGTTCTCAGCCACCATGTGGGTGCTGGGGATCAAACCCAGGTCCTCTGCAAGAGCAGTCGGTGCTCTTAACCACTAGGCCATCTCTCCAGCCCTAAGATATGTTTCTTGTAGACAGCATATCAATGGGTTCTGTTTCCTAATTCAATCTCTCAGTCTATGTCTTTTTTTTTTCAGTCTATGTCTTTGGGGAATTTAGTCCATTAATATTTAAGGTTATGACTGATAGGTTTGTGTTGCTTCCTTTTGCCTTATTATCCATTTGTGGTTTTGGTTTAGGTTTCTACTTCTGCAGTTATGCTTTTATTGATTTCTCTTTCTAGGTGCCTGGGGATGGTTGCTCCTTTCTTCTGTCCTATAAATTGCTTCAAGTATTCTCTGAAGGGTTGGTTTTCCGGACATGTATTCTTTCAACTTGTTTATGTCATGGAAGATTTTTCTCTCTCCTTCAACTATAATCAACATTTTTGCTGGGTATAGTAACCTGGGTTGGCACCTTTAACACTGGGAATGCTTTGCTCCACATTCTTCTTGCTTTCATAGTTTGCACTGAGAAGTCAGTTGTAATTCTGATAGGTTTCCCCTTATATGTCACTTGTTGTTTTTCTCTTGTGGCTTTAAGGATTTTGTCTTTGTTTTGGGTGTCTAGCATTTTAACTATGATATGGCATGGAGAGTTTCTTTTCTGATCTTGTCTGTTTGGATTTCTATGTGCTTCTCATATTTGTATTGATTTGTCTTTTAGTTTGGGGAAATTTTCATATATTATTCTGTTGAAGATCTGATCAATACCATTCTCTTGGGATTCTTCTCCTTCCTCTATTCCTATGATGTGGAGGTTTGATCTTTTCATAGTGTCCCACAGTTACTGGTTGTTCCACTTTTGTGTATTTTAAAATTTTTCATAATCTTTACTTGAGGTTTTTAGTTGTTCTGTGTTATCTTCCAGGTCTGATATTCTTTGTTCTGCTTCCTCCATTCTGCTTCTGAGGCTTTTTCCATTCCTTTCCTCTTGATTGGATGAGTGTTTGATTTCCTTTTTCATTTCCTCTTCTGGTTTCTTTAGTATTTCCACTTCCTTTTGGAGCTTTTCAATCTCTTTCTGTAGCTCTTTGCTTCACTGGTTGGTTTGCTTATCTTTTTCAACATGGGATCTTTTCAGTGTTTCCACTTCCTTCTGGAGTTTGTCATTCTCTCTCTCTAGGTCCTTCTTGAATTTTTCATTCTCTTTTCTTAATTCTTTGATTTGCTCTTTATAATATTGTACTTCTTTAAGTATGTTCACAATTGTACTTCTATTATCTGTGTCCTAGGCCATCCCCAGGGGGATCCCACTGTAGGAATCTTCCACAGGGTTGTTGCCTGTATTCCAATGTGAATCCCAAATGCCTCTTCACTGCATTGAAGGCTTGTTTTGCTTGCGTCCTTCAGATACCTTTGTTGTTTGTTTGATTGATTTGTTTTTCTCCTTTACTCCTTGCTTATGGAGTGTTGACTTCTCTAAACTCTAGGCTTTCTATTGGAAGTCCAACTCACTCTTCTCTTCCCTTTCTGTTCTGAAGGTTCTCCAAAGAATCCACTTGGACACTCTTTCCTTTGGCAATCCCAGTTGGCCGGGGGGTGGGGGGGAATTGCTGAAGCACCCAGCTCCCACCTGTGCTTTAGGTGGTTTTGGGAGATCCCTGATCTCAAGACTCACACAAACCAACCTTTTATAGCGGCTGGGAGGACAACTCCACCCCCACAGCCACAAAAGCCAATCAAGAGCCAAAGATGAATAAATCAAATCAAACAATCCACCTGGCTGAAGCACCAAGCTCCTACCTGTGCTTCAGGTGGTCTTGGGAGATCCCCCAGTTGGCTTACTTTCAGAAAACAATTGAACTAGCCACAGAGGTTCTTGGCCCAGGGACCCAAAGGAGAAGACCAAAATGGAGCCAATTCCCTGGCCAGCATAGCACCAGCACACAGCAATGTTCATGGTCAGGAAGATAAGCAGGAATGGAATTGGACATGGAGCAAATCTTAGCTTCCAGAAGGGGGGCATGCAGATATCCTGAATCCAACATGCACCATCCTTAAACAAGGACATCTCCTCATGGACACCTGCTTCCTAGAATGGGCAGAGAGCCACTCTCTCCAACTTTAAGGCAGATATATGAAGGTTGCATCTCATTAGTCCTGGGTTCAACCAGGGCACAATCTCCATCCATGTCTTTTTTTGCCAGAGCTAACCATGGTATACACCAGAATCCTTGTAAGATGCTGCCAGGAGAGCCTCCAAAAGGGATGGGCGGAGCAGGATGCTGCCGTCCACAGCACATCCACCCATGGCCTCCCTGGGGTCCTCCTCTAGAGGGACGTCCAGCTTCTTCCTTCCCCTCTGTGGGTCCTCTCTTTGGGGTGGCAGGAAGTGGCTCTTAGCTATCTCACCTCCTGTGGACCAGAATTCTCCCACTGTGCTTCCTAACCAAATGGCACCTGCTTATCATTTGGGAGCTTTCAAATTGTTGATGTCTGGACCCACAGGCCTTTGGACCTTCCAGCTCTGAACTGGTCTGGCATGAAGATTCTTTAAAGGTACTCTAGGAAATCCAGTGTTTAGCTCTACACTCTGAGTAGGACTTAGCTTTTATAGAGATTGAGCATTCTTTTTTTGTTTATGTGTATGAGTGTGTTGCCTGCTTGTGGGACACCATATCATGCAATGCCAATGGATGTCAGAAGAGGGCGTTGGATCCCCTGGAACTGAAGTTATGGATGGTTGTTACCTGCCATGTGGATACTGGGAATTGAACCTGGGTCCTCGCCAAGAGCAGGCAGTGCTCTTAACTGCTGAGCAAGCTCTCCAGCCCCGAGATTGGGCATTCTGAATCTCAAATCTGTTAGCTTTCTCAAACTTGTGACAAAATGTTTGATTTATTCTGACCAATGGTTTGAAAGGTTTCTAGTCATAATCTTTAGTTCCACTGATGCTAGGCCTGTGGTGAGGCAGAACGTCATGGCATGGCAGCCTTCATGGCAAACAGGAAGAAACAAGAGGAGACCAAGAGGAAGAGGATAAAATATGCCCATACCCAGTGACTTGCTTCCTCCAACTAGGCCCCACCTCCTAGCATCATCTCCCCAAAATACTACATCAGTGGGTTTACCCATTCATGAATTCAGAGCCCTCCTGATCCAACCATTTCTCAAAAGCCCATCAGTAGGAACCAAACCCCAACCACCTATGAAAGGCATTTTATATTCAAACCAAATCAGCTCCCTTTAAGTGCCAACATGACACTACAAATAGAAATGTCTATACCATGAGATTTTTGTTTCCTGCACAAAATAATTAAAAATGAAAATAATATTGTATAAAATGTATATGAAATATGAATGAATTCTATGTTTAGACTTGGATCTTATCTCCAAGGAATCCCACTGTATATGTGAAAATATTCCATTTTTTTCAGATTATTAAACCTTTTTAATTCATATTTTTATAATGTCCATTCCAATTGTTAAAATCATTTCAACAACAACAGAAAAATGGCACTCTGATTAAACTCCCTTTCACAGCCTGAAGGATACCTTGCACAATCTTGTATTTTGCTCTACATTTTACCACCTCCCTCCCAGCTTCTTCCTTTACCCACAAAAAAATTCTTTTCCTTCCCTGCCAGGCAGACTGGCAGTTGGGAGAGGCAGGTGCTGCCTTCTTTGTTAGTTCTTGATTCTTTGATGAGAAAGGGGTAGCATCCTCCTTGAAAGTTATTCTGATCTCTTTACATCTTACCAAGTTAAACAGCTAAAAGAAGCAAAGAAGGTGATGCTTGTGGAATGTACTGTGTATTGATGGTGCTGTCTCACAATTTGCCTGCTTGTTCCAGCATTTCTTCTGAAGGTAGAGGATTTTTCTCTTGCATTTCTGTCTTCCTCTGTGTCGACATCTAAATTTCTCTATCCTGGCCACATTGGGTTTGTCAGACACGGTTGCAAGAAGAGAAAAAAATGCTTGAACAGGAAGAGTCTGATAGCACAGTTGGGTGTCCAATATTTTTTAAGCCAAAATCTGAAACATTTCTGGTCCCAAGCATTTTAGAAAAGGACAGTAAAGTGCCGGAGTCCAGCTCCAGCAGGTTCATTCCTGAAGTGGGTGGTCGAAACAGTGGGGAAGAAATCAATCAAAGAAGACACAAGAATCTCTTTTCGTGACCTGAGGAGCATCTATCTTCCCTGCTCCCGTGGAGAAGTCCTCTCAGGTTTGTCACTCTGCTCTTTTTCTCTTCTCTTTTTTCTCTTTTCTCTCTTCTCCTCAGATCCTGATGTTTATTTTTATATACCCTAAAACTAATACAGGTTATGCAAGCCTAAGCTAATGATGAAAAAATAACCCAACTCCCCATAAATATTTTTCAGAAAGTCCACACCCAAAATCATTCTTAACATCAAAAACAGTAAAACAATCAATAATGATACAACCATTTAGTTGAGACATCAAAAAAGTAAAACAATAATGGTACAGCCACTCAGTAAGCAATTTAGCAGTTTTTCAGCAAAGCAAAGTTAATATTAAGTTTTAACTCTGAGGACTTCATTCTTTATGCCTTGTGGTTACATGGATGCTAGACAGTGAGCATTAAAGCTTTAACAATAGAGAACTTTATTTTTCTCACTTTAGTTCCTTGTTCACTCGACCTATAAGTCATTTTGTGGCTGGAGTAGCTTTCATTCATATCTTGTTTTTATTCTGGTCGTTGTTTTCCTCGGTTTCTGTTTTTTACACTTTCTGCTAAGGTGATTTTCTAAGAGCTGCTAAGCTTTGAATCAGATCACTAGAATCCATGGCCTCACTAGACTGTTTCTCTTTGCCCTGCAATCCTCTTTTTAGTTTAAACCTGACCATGAATCAAAATTGCTTTCTTTACTTGGACAATCTGTGCATGGTAGAGTTTCTGTAGAATTCTTAATTGCTACTGTATCATACTTTTAAGTTGTGTACACAGTGTCATTATTTCTCACAAAGTACTCATTTCTAGAAAAGGCAAAGTGTCAGTTCCATTCCTTTGAGGTCGAAGCAGGTACCCTAACTGCTAAAAGCTGAAAGTCAAGCAGGCCAGAAAAATAAGAATTAATATGATAGAATTATTAAAAACCAAGGTCAGCTGGAGAGCAGACCTCAACTAGATGAGTCAGGTCACTGGAACTTTGTCAAGCAATGAACCTTTCACAAATGGCTCTGCTATCTCTCGCTTCTTTATTTTTTAATTGAAAAGTTTCAAATCCCAAAGCAAGATTCTTGATGTTCTTAACTAGTTGTGTGATGACTGGAAGGAGAAAAGCAAGAATTAATATGATAAAGAGAATTCTTCCTAGATTAGTAAAAAATGACCAATAATTGGTGTTAGTAACATAAGAATGCACAGCCCCAAGGAATGAATTGGAGACCTCCTAAATAGAGGAAAAATCCAAATGAGCTTTTCCAACATCAGAAAATTTTTGACGCAGTTCATTAATATCCACAGTAAGGACAGAGTTGTTCCAAACTCCCTGTAGTTGTTCCAAACTCCCAATTACATAAAGAATCATCATATGGCAAAGGAGTAACACAAATCCATCTAAAACTAGAAGAGCAGGGGTGGACTCTTTCGTGGGCTGTGGCTAGGGGATCGCGTCTCTGAGGACTTCTGGGTGGGACCACCCTTCGCCTGTGGAGCTGGGACCAGAGGGTTGGTCTGGGTTTGGGTCGGTGCCTCTGCACCTTTGTGTGGGCTGGCCAGAAGTCACTCAGGCAGGTACAAGGGCACGGGCTAGGTCAGGTATATACCACCCCCCCACTACCGGAAATCGGTGAGAATCCAAGTGGACTTTTTTTTGGAGAACCTTCAGAACAAGAAGAGAAGAGTGCTTTGGCTTCCAATATCCAATATATAAACAAAAGTGAAAGCCTGAAAACTAGACAAGTCTTTACTCCATAAACAAGGAGGAGGGAAAAAAAAAAAAAGCATCTGAAGGAGGAAAGCAAAACCATCCGCTAACATAGTGAAAAGGTATTTGTGATCTGAACCACAAAAGGGAAGCCCACATGCCAGGGACATGATGAAGGGACAACATAATAATGTTGTCCTTCAACATGGATAAGGCACAGGATAATCCTGCACCAGGCTCTACCAAACCTGTAGGAGATAGCCACAATGGGAAACTCTTGGAGGAGACCCAAGGAACAGATCTTAGAGGAATAATTGGAGACCTATGCAGAGAAATTAAAGAACATAAAGAAGAATTCAGAGAAACAAAGAGAGAGAATGAAAAACTCAAAAAGGACTTAGAGGGATACAATGACAAATATTGGAAAGAACTAAAGGAACAGATTGATAAACTCCAGAAAGAACTAGAAGGAGAAAAAAACAAACTGAAACAATGAAAAAGGAAGCCAACCAACAAAGTAAGGAGCACCAAGAAGAGACTGAGAAGCACCAAGAAGAGATTGAGAAGCTCAAAAAGGAAATGGAAATACTAAAGAAAACACAGGATGAAGCGAAAAAGGAATTAGAATACTCATCCAATCAAGAAGAAAGGAAAGGAAAAAGCCTCAGAAGTAGAATGGAGGAAGGAGAACAAAGAATATAAGATGTGGAAGATAACACAGAGCAATTAAAAAGCTCAAATAAAGATTATGAAAAATTTAAAAATACAAATAGTGGAACAACCAGGAAATATGGGACACTATGAAAAGATCAAACCTCTGCATCATAGGAATAGAGGAAGGAGAAGAATCTCAAGAGAATAGTACTGATCAGATCTTCAACAGAATAATAGATGAAAATTTCCCCAAACTAAAAATAGACAAACCCACACAAATACAAGAAGCACATAGGACACCAAATAGACAAGATCAGAAAAGAAACACCCCACGCCATATCATAGTTAAAATGCTAGATGCCCAAAACAAAGACAAAATTCTGAGGACTACAAAAGAAAAATAAGTCACATACAAAGGGAAACCCATCAGAATTACAACTGACTTCTCGCCTCAAACCATGAAAGCAAGAAGAACATGGAGCAAAGCATTCCCAGTGTTAAGGGACTACGGATGCCAACCCAGAATACTTTACCCAGCAAAAATGTCGACTATAGTTGAAGGAGAGAGAAAAATCTTCCATGACATAAACAAGATGGTGGAATACATGTCTGGAAAACCAACTCTTCATAAAATACTTGAAGCAATTTGCAACAATCCTCAAATGCCTAGGAAAAGAAACTAATAAAAACATAACCATAGGAGCAAAATCAGAGGCTAGAAGTCCAAATGGATAATAAAGTGAAAGGAAGCAACATCCATCTTTCAATTATAATGTCAAATATTAATGGGCTAAACTCCCCAATCAAAAGGCATAGACTGGGAGAATGGATTAGGAAACAAAACCCATCCATATGCTGTCTACAAGAAACCCATCTCAATTTCAAGGAGAGGCACCAACTTAAGGTGAAGGGATGGAAGAAAGTAATCCAAGCAAATGGTACCAAAAAGAAAGAGGGTGTGGCTAGTCTAATATCAGACAAAATAGACTTCAAAGCAAAAGAAATCAAAAGAGACAAAGAGGGCCATTACATCTTTATTAAAGGAACAATTGACGATGGAGATCTCACAATCATGAATATATATGCACCAAACACCAGTGCACCAAACTTTATAAAGACAATTCTTCAGGATCTCAAGGCACAGATTAACCCCAGCACACTAATAGTAGGGGACTTCAATATCCCATTAAGTCCCTTAGACAGATGAACAGGACAAAGGATAAATGGAGAAACATCTGAACTAAATGACACAATACACCAAATGGACCTCACAGACATCTATCGAATATTTCACCCAAAACCAGAGAATACACTTTCTACTCAGCACCTCACGGGACATTCTCCAAAATAGACCATATACTGGGACACAGAAAAAACCACAACAAATATAAAAAGATTTAAATAATCTCATGCATTCTATCAGACCACAGTGCAATAAAACTCAATATCAACACCAGGATAAACCCTACAACCTACAAGAACACATGGAGACTTAACAACACTCTCCTAAATAATGAATGGGTCAAGGAAGAAATAAAGAAAGAAATAAAAACATTCCTGGAACTGAATGGCAATGATAAAACAACACAGTAAAATCTATGGGACACTTTAAAAGCAGTCCTAAGAGGGAAGTTTATAGCTCTAAGTGCCTACATTAAAAAAGCATAAAGAGCACAAGTGAATGATCTAACACTGCAGCTAAAAATACTTGAAGCCGGGCGTGGTGGTACACACCTTTAATCCTAGCACTCGGGAGGCAGAGGCAGGAAGATATTTGTGAGTTCAAGGCCAGCCTGGTCTACAGAGTGAGTTCCAGGTCAGCTGGGGCTACAGGTCTCGAAAAGACCAAAAAAAAAAAAAAATACTTGAGAGACAACAACAAATGAACCCTAAACGGAGCAGACAAAAAGAAATAACAAAAACCAGAGCAGAGATCAATGAAATAGAAACAAAGAAAACCATACAAAAAAAAATCAATGAATCTAAAAGTTGGTTCTTTGAGAGAATAAACAAGATAGACAGACCTCTAGCCCAGTTAACCAAAAGAAAGAAGAGGGAACAACTCCAATCAATAGAATCTGTGATGAAAGGGGAAATATCACAACAGACAATAAAAGATCCAGACACATCATATGGGAAATACTTCAAAATTAATATACTTTACTAAGTTTGAAAACCTAGAAGAAATGGAGAATACTGAAATCTGTGAAATCACCAAATTCAACCAAGAAGATATCGACAGCCTAAATAGCCAATAATACAGGAAGAATGGAAGATGTAATAAGTAGCCTCCCAACCAAAAATGTCCAGGCCTAGATGGTTTCATGGCAGAATTCTATAAATATATTTGAAAAGAGCAGGGGCTGGAGAGATGGGCCTAGCAGTTAAGAGTGCCGACCGCTCTTGTAGAGGACCCAGGTTCGATCCCCAGCACCCACATGGTGGCTGAGAAACATCTGTAACTCCAATTCCAGGAGAACTCCAGTTCCACGGGAATCCAACACCCTCTTCTGACCTCCGCGGCATTGCACAACACGGGTGCACAGACCTACATGCAGACAGTACATTCATACACATAAAAAATAAATAAATAAATAAAAAATTAAAAATATTTCGGAAAAAGGACTTACAACCATATTACTCAAATTGTTTAGAAGGATACAAATGGAGGGAGTTCTCCCAGACTCCTTCTATGAGCCAGCATCACGCTATTACCAAAATCAGGAAAGATACAACCAAAAAGGAGAGAACTATAGACCCATTTCCCTAATGAACAGATTGCCAAAATTCTAAACAGGTAGGACTGGCAAATCGCCATACAGACCCACATCAAGAAAAATCATGACCAATTGGATTCATACCAGAATGCAGAGATGGTTCAACACACTGAAAATCAATAAAGATCATCAAACATATTAAATGGACTGAAGGACAAAACCACCAATCATCTCAATTGATGCGGAGAAAGCCTTTGACAAAATCCAGCACCCTTTCATGTTTAAAGTCCTGGAGGGAATTGGTCTGGAGGGATCATTCCTCAATGTAATCAAAGCCATATACAGAAAACCCACAGCCAATATCATCCTAAATGGGGAAATGACAGAAGCATTCCCCTTAAAGGTAGGAACTCGGCAAGGCTGCCCCCTGTCACCACTCCTCTTCAATATAGTGCTAGAAACCCTAGCTAGGGCAATAAGGCAAGAAAAGGAAATTAAAGGAGTTCTAATTGGAAAAGAGGAAGTCAAGCTATCCCTTTTTGCTGATGATATGATTGTCTACCTAAGGGATGCTAAGAACTCCACCAGAAAACTCCTAGAAACGATTAAGAGCTTTGGTAAAGTGGCAGGATACAAAATAAACCTAGAAAAATCAGTAGCCTTTCTGTACACCAACAACAAGCAATTGAAGAAGGACTACAAGGAGACCTTCCCACTCACAATAGCCTCAAAAACAATAAAATACCTAGGAACAAACCTAACCAAAGACACCAAGGATCTCTACAACAAAAATTTTAAACCCCTGAAAAAGGAAATTGAGGAAGACATCAGAAGATGGACAAACCTCCCATGCTCATGGATTGGGAAAATAAATATAGTAAAAATGTCCATCCTACCCAAACTATTGTATAGATTTAATGCAATCCCAATCAAAATCCCCAAGAGTTTCTTCACAGGCTTGGAAAAAAAAATCCTCAATTTCATTTGGAAAAACAAAAGACCCCGAATAGCCAAAGCAACCCTGAGTGAAAAGAGCAATACAGGGGGGATCGCTATACTAGACTTCAAACTATACTACAGGGCTATAGTCATAAAAACAGCCTGGTACTGGCACAAAAACATACCTGTTGACCAAGGGAAGAAAACCGATGATCCAAACCTGAGCTCATACAATTTCAGCCACCTCATATTTGACAAAGGGGCCAAGAAGACACAATGTAGGAAAGACAGCATCTTCAGTAAGTTTAATAAATTATCACTTATTGCTAAAAAATAAAAAAAACTGAATGAAAGATGCAGGACAGTTATGGCAGAATGGATGATCTGGGGTGGGGTGGGGTGGGGTGGGGAGAAGGGAAAGGGAAATATGCCTGAACTGAATTGGAAAATGATGTATGAAATACACAAATCATCAATAAAAAAATAAAATAAATTAAAAAATAAAAAACTAGAAGGGCACTAAACTGATAACCTTACTTTAATATTATTTAACTGATTTCCTATAAAAAGAACTGCTTCTTCTAATGCATTTATTCTATCCCTTGTCTATATGTTCTTATAACATAAGGGCTATGGATACATTTTTGTAAAGTTGTTCAACATGGTTTGCAGTATGAATTTGCTGTACTAAGGTAGTGAACCTATATAGCCATGATGTATGTGTGTCTGTGTCCTGTATGTAACCATGATGTATGTGTCTCTGTGTCCTGTATGTAACCATGATACATGTGTCTGTGTCCTATCTATTAAAGAGGGATAGTGTGAGAC
Organism: Rhizomys pruinosus; assembly: GCA_009823505.1. NCBI lineage: Eukaryota > Metazoa > Chordata > Mammalia > Rodentia > Spalacidae > Rhizomys > Rhizomys pruinosus. The sequence goes on along the minus strand of VZQC01006244.1, from coordinate 2,271,326 downwards.
ACTTAACTTCCCTAAACAAGCTTGGGCCCTTTATGCTGAGAGGGTAGTGAGAAATTCTTCCCCCTTCCAAATTCATTAGACAGAAAATATTTGCCCTAAAAGACTAAAGGTGAGGTGGACAGGCTACCTCCCTCCATAACCTTGCTACAATATTGTAGGCATTCTTTTGTCAGAAGCACTGAAAGAGAGTTGGCAAGCAGCCTCTAAGCCTCCACCCCTGCCGATATCCTGCCAAACCCACTCTGGCACCGCCTTTGATCCCTTGGGGCAAAGCTTTGATCTGGAACATATGGTCTGGGGTCCTGCTTGTCCCAACCACCTCTCTCAACCCCCAACTCTGTGTGCCCCAGCCCCCTGCAAGGGTTTGTATAAAAAGCCTTGAGCTACAACATTAAACTGAGTCCTTTACTCCTGGTCTCTCTGAGCCCATTTTCCTTTTTACTACAGGGTACTTCTCACCATTCCCTCCCCTCCTTGCTAGTGGCTTAAGCCTGAGGACTGCTAACTGGCCAGGCAGAGGAACAGTTCTGGAACTCGGCAGCATCACAAAGCTGCAAGCCCTAGTCCAAGGAGAAGAACATCTGGTGGAATGCACCACACGTGATATTAAAGGACCACCAGATGTCTATTTCAGACTACACAATATTGCCATGATGTAAATTCAAAACCAGTTTTGCCTCAAATACATGTAGAAATGTTTTATGCTAATCATTTACTAGCAAGCAAAGATTAATGTTCCTACATTCTGTTCTGTAAGCTAAGAAAGTTCGTGTTCTCCATCCTTATGGATAATCTAACCTGCTAAGAATTTTTTTTTTTTAGTAAAAAGCCAAACAAGCATTAGGCTGGTCAGAATCCACCAGTAACCACTTTTCTTTCAGATGAGAAAAGCGAACAGGTAAAATGGACACAGAGGAAAAGGACATCATCTCTACAGAGTTTTTACAGCCTACAAGCAAGAGTGGACAGCACTCCCCCAATTGGTTACCCCAGCCCACTCATCTCAAAGGTCTTTAGTTTCAGCAGTGAAAGCCTATTTCCAACTCAAACCATGAGCACCAACAGGTCACTATTCACATCAATGAAAACCTACTTTGATGATCAGTTGGTTGTTATTGAGATAAAGACACCTCCTTTGGTCATGAGCATCTTACTAAAGGCTTTCAGTGAGCCTTCTTCACTGAAGTGCCTGTGGTTCTGGGGTATAGCTGAATATCAGTACTACACATGGTATCATGAATAAATGTTGGCATGATTTAAATGTTGCTGTTACAGTTTGGGGATAATGTGTTCCCCCAAAAGGCTCACGTGCTAGAGAATGGATCCCCAGCTGGAAGCACTATCTTGGGCAGTTCTGAGAACACTCCAAGGTAGAGCCTAACTGGATGATGCTTGAGAGTATGTTGACGATGCTTCCTGCCATTTTAATTCCCCCCCCCTTCCCCTGTCTCTCCCTGTGGAGTGAGCAGCCTCTGCCACATTCCCATCATCATGACAGTCTGCCCAAAGTCAACACATCCAAGGACAACAGAATGGAACCACCAGCCACAATGAATCCTTCTTCCTTTTCAGTTGTTAAGTATTTAATTATAGTGATAAGGAAAAAAATTAAACTTCAGTGCAGCAGGGCTAGAGAGATGGCTCAGCAGTTAAGAGCACTGATTGCTCTTGCAGAGGACCTGAGTTTGATTTCCAGTCCTCAGTGTGAAGCCTGAAACTCTGAAAATGTTAGAAGAAAACATTGGCAGTAACATACAAGATATAGGTGTAGGAAAAGACTTTCTAAATCAGACAGTAGTTGCACAGGAAATAAGGTCAACAATCAACAAATGGGACCTCATTAAATGAAAAAACTTCTATACAGCAAAAGAAAAAATCAAAGAAGTGAAGAGAAAACCCACAGAGTGGGAGAAACTCTTCACCAGTGATATATCTGACAAAGGTTCAACATCTCCAGAGTATATAAACTACTCAAAAAAAGGACCAAGAAAACAAATGACCCAATTAAAAGATGGGCTAAAGATCTGAACAAAGACTACTCAAGAGAAGAAATAAAGATGGCTAAGAAACATCTTAAAAAGTGTTCAGCATTGTTAGTAATTAAGGAAATGCAACTTAAAACCACTTTAAATTTTCATCTTACACTGGTAAGACTGGCTATGATCAAGAAAACAAATGATACCAAATGCTGGAGAGGTTGTGGGGAAAACGGACCACTTGTCCACTGATGGTGGGAATGCAAATGTATGCAACCCCCCTATAGAAAGCAGTGTGGAGAACTCTTCTTTTGCAGAGACAGGGTGTCACTGCAGCCCCAACTGTCCTGAAACTCACTCTACAGAGTGAGGTCTCTACAGAGACCAGGCTGGCCTTGAACTCACAGAGATCTGCCTGCCTCTGCCTCCCGAGTGCTGGGATTAAAGGCATGTACTACCAGGCCCAGCTTGTGGAAAACTCTTAAAAGACTAAAATTGAGCCTACCATTTGACCCAATTATATCACTCCTAGGTATATACCCAAAGGATGCATCCTATAGCAGAGATATGTGCACAATCATATCTCTTGCAGCTCTTTTCACAATTTCAAAGAACTGGACACCCAAGTGTCCTTCATTTGATAAGTAGATAATGAAAATGTGGTACATTTACACAATGGAGTTCTATGCAGCAGTAAAGATGACATCATGATATTTTCAGGCAAATGAATGGAACTAGAAGCTGTTATGCTAAGAGAAATAACACAACTGCAGAAAAACAAATGACATATGGTATCCCTCATTTGTGGATCCTAGCACCAAATCCTTATATGTAAGTCAAGGTGGATTATTTGTTAGTAAAAATAATACCACATTGACTGATATTACTATAGATATAGCTTGAAGTTTATGTCTCTATTTCCCTAAGTTCTAAGATTTATGAGAAAGAATAAATCACTTGTTTTAAAGCACATTAAAACATACAGCAACTTGCTATGCAATTTAGGAATGTAAAGTTACATTTTTTTACTGTTAAAATGTGAATCCCTAAATATGTTTTGGGATTAACCTATAGTTTATTTTCAGACTTTTGAATTTTGGAAATTATATATATATCTTATATATAATATATATAAATATTATATCTATTCAAGGGAACAACAAAAAAGACTTGTTCAAATAACTGACTAAAACAGTAAACTTCTGCATCAAAAAAGTTTAAAAAGACTGAGAAAAAGATGCAAGACAGGATATAACATGTATGGCAGAATGCATGATTTCTGGTGAGGGGGTGCGCAGATGGGAAAACCAGTCTAAATTTGATAAAGAAATGTTGCATGAAATGCACAGAAGCTCAGTAAAAATTAAGAAAAAAAAGCAGGCTGAGCACAGGGCAGAAGAGCAACAGTAAGCAGCAGCCCTCCACACTTCAGTTCCCCCTTTGAAATTCTTGCCCTGAGCTTCTGCCCTGGCTCCCCTTCATGTTGAGCTAGAGCTGGAAGGTGAAATCAACACCCCCACCACCACCAAAACTGTTAGATACCATGAAATACAAAGAAAGGTTGTAAACTTGTCCAGGTTACAGGGGACAAAGGAATGATGACAACAAAATACAAAGAAGGATGGTGGACTCTCTTTTACTATAAAGGAAATTATTGGGACAAATGTGAAATTTTATATAAGTTCTGTACATTATATAATGCTACTGTGTTCATTACCTGGTTTCCATAATTGTTCTATGATTACATAAAAATTTCTTATCTTCAGAAAATATATTCAAAAATATTTAGCAATAAAGGGAGATGCCTAGTTATTTCTTTAAATTATTCAGGAAAACAGAGAGAGAGAGAGAGAGAGAGAGAGAGAGAGAGAGAGAGAGAGAGAGAGAAAGAGAGAGAGAATACAAGGGATAGAAAAGAACAAAGCACATACAAAATGAATGCTCTTTGGGGAATCTGAGTGAATGATGTGGAAATCCTGCTTACTATTCTTCCAAGTTTTCTCTAGATGCAAAATTATGTGGAAGTAATTTTACTAAAAACAGTCCATTACCAGCCCTGCATGGCTATCTAAACTTTGCTGGGTTTCCTGTCTGCTATGAGTCTCTCATCTCATATTCACAGCCCTGGTATCTCTGTACTGAAGGCTACACAGGCCTGCCTGTGGGTTCCATGCCCCCCTGGCTCATCAATGGCTTTTAGAAGCCCCTCATAGGACTTCTTGAAAAGGCTGTTAAAATCGCCCACAAAAATGAGGCCAGAGAGATGGCTCAGCAGTTAAGAGCACTGGCTGCTCTTGCAGAGGACCCAGGTTCCATTCCCAGCACTCACATGGCAGTTTACAACCATCTATAACTCTAGTTCCAGGGGATCTGACGCCATCTTCTGGCCTCTGGGAGCACTGCATGACACAGAGGCACTTACATACATGCAGGCAAAACACTCAAAAAAAAATTTTTTTATCACCTCCAAATTTCATTCTCCCTTGGGCCCCCACTTCTACCCCCACTGAGCCCAGGCTGTGTCTTTCCCTACGTTACTCCATGTTGTATAGAACAGTAGCTTTCAGGCTGTGCCTCGCCTTGTATGGTTAATTTTATAGGTAGCCTGAGCCTGTTCCATTTTGAGTACAAATGCTGAAAAAGAATGATTCTGTGTCTCGTTTGTGCAAATAAGCAACCACTGAATTTAACAAGTTAAATAACAAATTACCACCTCTGAATTTAACAAGTTAAACTAGGAATATATGCACACATGAGTATCTCAAAACTATATGTTAAAAAATAAAAAACACGGCCCATGAACTTCTGATGCAGTTCCCTCCTGAATCACATAAACAGAAGGACACCTAACACTAGGACAACACCCACCAACCCTCATCAGACCACCCATCTGATGCATGCATCACGGAACTAACAGCCAATGAACTCCCAACTCTGTCCTCAGGGCTTCCACACAATTCCCTGCCTATCCAGCCCACCCATCTGGACTCAGCTCTGTGCCTTAGACCAGCTACAACTACCTGAAACTGTTCTCCGCCAAATACCTGTATGACTTGTTAAATTCTACCCAACTCTAATGACTGCATTGGTATCAGCTCTTTGTTCCTTCAATAAAGTCTCTGAAACCTGCAGACTCCAGCTATTCCTTGGCCATTCTGTAATCTATGTATATGTAATCTAGGTATACATGCATATGTTAATGAAGTATAATTTGGGACTTGGGAGTGGATGTTATTAATTAAGATCAAAGAACCTGTGATTGCAATGGCCACATCAACCAAGTGAAAACTGTAGTACTTGGTGAACTGAAGCAAATGAAATTGACAGAACTTGTGAATTTCTTCTGATTCAATAATCATGGAAAGATCAAGCATGTCTATGTCTCTGATGTATGTTGCTTCTGATACCCCTTTCCTCCTCTCACTTCAGTTGCTAAGGGAAATTGGAGAAACAGAGTTGAGTATGCTCCAGGTTGGCCCGGCTCACTTTGCTTTAGTTTCTTCACAGATCAGAACCATACCTCTGTGGAAGTAAAGATGATCTAAATGAGAACCAACAAAGGCCATTCATTCAGAGCTCCCACTGGCACAGACACTGTCACCCACATTTTGGCAGAGATGCAAAGGCAAGTGGGCAGTGGGGAGCTTCTTCCTGGGAAGCAGGGAAAGCGTCAGATCGAAGAGGCTGCTGACTCCAGGAACTGCAATAGCAAAGGACGTGGACTGGCTGTGTAAGTGCTTCGAAGCCATGCTTGCCTTTCTTAGTGGTAAACTGGAAGCCAGGGCAAATAGGAGGACAGTCATCAGGTACTATCAAGAGCCACCTTAGGAGGGCAACTAGCTTGGGTCACTGTTTCATTTCTTGGCTCAGTTACTAAAGAATACCTATTAAATTATCAAGTCTGACATGAGCTGTCATTGTGGACAATGGGCATGCCCCAGGCTGGCTGCTGCACAGCTGGGTCAGAGCTCAACACCAAAACTAACTTAATTTATCTGAGCTAACTGTATGGTTTTAAACACCCCAACAGGAAACTATAACCAAAAGAAGAAAAACTAAAATAACTTATATCTTATTACCAGAGAGATAGGTGAGAGACCTACTGTGCCATGTTAGAAACCTACCATGCCAGGTTAGAAAATATCTCAGAGATAGGTGAGAAACCTACTATGCTGTGCTAGAAAATACCACTTCTTATATTCTCATGGTTACGCTGGCTCTCATTCTGGAGCCCTGTGTACTAAAACCTTTTTCCATTCCTCAGAATAGAATACAGGTCCTCTCTTCTTCTGGAGACTCCAGAAAGGGACCCTCCAATTGCTAATGGACCCCCTAGGCCCCCTGTTGGTACTGTGAAGTCCCTGCACTGGTACACTCATATAAGACTTAACCAGCTTGTCTTTTCAGTTGCAGAGAAAATGTCCACTAAGTACTGGCCACTATCGATCTGGACCCAAAACACCACGCACTGAGAGCTGCCAAGATGGGAGACCAGGTTCTAACCCTCCAGCCTGGCACTCATTCCCTGAGACTTCATCCCCCCTCAGCTCTGAAGCAGATACAGAAGAGACAACAATGCCCCATTTCCTTATCATAATCAAAAGGCTGGAATGTTAGGTCTGGGTTTCCCAGAATTCCAAGGGACACACAGATGTCCACTTCCTCCAGAGGCTGTCAGTCTTCTGACCTCTTCCCCTGTACCTGAGGTCCCTCCCCATGGCTATAAAGGGGTATGCCTCAGTTGCCATCTTGCTGACTGCCCCACCATGTACCAATAGGTAGTCAGTCCTGGCAATTTCTGAAGTAAATATGTTCCTGGAGTGAAAAAATAATAACAATAAAAATAAAAATAACAAAGATGGGGAAAAAAAAGAAAAGTTCTGGCCATTGCCCATTTTCTACATTCATTTCTTACTTTCTCAAAGGCTGAAAGCCAGCCAGCCAGCCTAACTTCAACCCGTATCTGGGAGCTTCCTAAGGAGCTAGGACAAACTGTCTGTCTTCTTGTAAGTGGCCAGGGGTATGTTTTGACATGTTTTAAGTCCTCAACCACACAGCCGGTCCCTGGAATGTATACACCCGTGAGCTGCAGCGCACCATGTCAGCAACGTGATTCCTTGGCTACCCAGGACTGGCTCTGCTCCAGAATCTCAGATGAGCCAAGCAGTCAAGGTTCCAACCTTTCCACAAAAATGTAGTGCCATTCTCTCCAAAATGCCCTCAGCCTCTGGTACTTCACTATTTTTCTGTTTGCAATGTCACCTGACATTCTCCCTGCTCATAAAGTTGGCCTCTGTACATCACACAAGGAGACCCAGGGAAGGCCTCATGTACGACAGTATCCAGGCATGCCCTTCCTTCTCACGGAAAGATTTCTGGTTTGTAGCAATTAATTCCATTTTACTTTAAAACGTTTTAGTATTGCAGCTGTTGTTGCTTTTTTTAAACTCTCCAAGTCCGAAAACAGGATCCTTAAAAATCACCATTCTCATGACCTTCCGATGCTCAGCAGTGTTTCGCTCTCCAAGACCTACATTGTAAGCCTTCAGGTCAAGTGGAGCCAAGAGCTGGTACAGCACACGCTGCACACGCGTCTGTGTGGGCCCAGAGCAGTCTCCCTAACGCAGCACCGCAAGTCTCAAATGCAGAAACCTTACACTTCTCAGTTTTTCTACACCAAAGTAAATCTGGCCCTGAGCACCCTCCAGACTCTGAACCAACTACCTGCCCCCTCCCAAATCAGAGACATTTACACCTTAGTCAGAGCTGCTAAGAAACTCATTCTCAGTCAGATCCTAGGAGAGCCAATCTCCTTGGGCCATGTCCATCTTATAGCCATGTAAACCCCCCCCCCCCAAGCCTAGCTCCAGAGCTCCGATTTGTAGGTAGCCACCAGGGCCACCCTGTAGCCATCTGTCTCCTGTACCCACATATACAACTCAGTGTTAAAAGGTATTTTTGAGAACCAGTAAGCTCATATAAATAAGCATATGTTAAAGGTTTTCTTTGGGATAAAAGGGATGCAAATAGATATAACTGGATCAAAGGAAAAGTCCTTTGGATGGATTCAGAGGAAAGCAATTGGTGGAGGAACTGCAAGTGGACAAGCTGACTTTCCAAGAAGGTGGGGAGGACAGTTAAGTCACAACCAGTCACAATACAAGTTGCATGCCAACCAATAGACTACCAGAAGCACTTGCAGATTAGCTCCAATGTACAAAATCCAGCTCGAATTGCAGGTTAGCTTTCCAACGAGCACGTCTCACCGCATGGCCGAGAGTCTGGCCCTGCCCCAGGGAGGAGCAAGCAGCATGGCCTAGGTGCATGATGCTGGGTGGGGCAAGGTGTGCAGTGGTGCGGAGTTGGGGGACTTATGATTGGTCCTCCTGGGAACTGATGGCATTTAGTTTATAAAAGCAGGCTGTTGGGCTGGAGAGATGGCCTAGTGGTTAAGAGCACCAACCGCTCTGCAGCATTGCACGACATGGGTGCACCAATCTACATGCAGACAGTACATTCATACACATACAAAAATAAATAAAATTTTTAAAAAAGCAGGCCGTAGCAAGGAATAAAATTGAATTTCATAGTAACATCATCACAGAATTCCCGGACATTATTTTTTATTAATTTTTGTGCACATACAGGCTAAGGTAGGCCTGAATTTTGTTCCAGTGGCCAGTGGGTTGGAAAGAGATTCTTTTACAGATCACCAATCTTAGTAGCTGGTGTTGCAAGTGGGTATTGGCTGAAGGGAGGTGATCAGCCATCAGCCTGAAATCCTTGTCCAGGCTCTGGGCAGGTGAGAAGCCACAGCCAAGAGTGGAACACATGTCTCGTGGGTCCAGGCTAAAGGCCTGGGTTGAAAGTATCATCCAGGCCAGGCTACAGGAAGTAGCCATATGGCCTCTGCATGGAAGGGTCAGCTTCTCACAGTGTCTGCAAAGTGGTCACTGTGTCCCCATCCCCCTTAGCAGGGCCGTGTGGTCCCTGTTTGGCATAAAAAGAAAGCTTCCAAGCTGGGTGTGGTGGTGCACACTTTTAATCCTAGCACTTGGGAGGCAAGGGCAGGTGGATCTCTGTGAGTTCAAGGCCAGCCTGGTCTACAGAGTGAGCTCCAGGACAGCTGGGGCTACAGGAGACCCTGTCTCGAAAAGACCAAAAAAAGAAAGAAAGCTTCCTATGCTCCAAGACAATAGCTCTAGTGACATGACCCAAAAGCATACATGATGGATGGGGCTGAGTTTAGCCATTGAAACACAATTTTCCTCAAAGGGAACATAGATTTCACCCTTATTTTCCCTTCCTTTTCTCATCTAGGCCATTCCAAGATAATCTCTTACCATAAGCCCAGACCCCTACAAACATGTTCATAGGCCAACCTGATCTAAACAATTCCTCATTGAAGTTCTTTTTATTTCCTGGTGATTCTAGATTGCAACTACAAAATGGTCCAAACCCCATTACTATGACCCAGTGGGAAATCAAAGTTATCATGATGGACCTCTAATGATTGCCAGCCTCTAGGCCCCAGACCCAAGACTTGAGAGCTCAGGCCTAATAGAGCCTGCTCCTCACCTTTCCTAGGCTCAGGCTTAAGAGAGCAGCTAACATCAAGAACCAAGGCAGTCTACCGTAGCTCCTCCTCCCACAGCCCTCCAGGGTGCTAGATGGGGTCCCAGCCTCTCTGAGTCTCATTCCTCAACTGAAACACAGCAAGACCTTCCCTGATCAGCTCCCCAGGCTGATGTGAAGATCAAACCACATGAAGTCTATGAAGGGTTCTTTGAAGAATGGTTTAAAAAAAAAAAACACGTATGTGTAAATAAATAAAATGAACCCCACATGCATGTAAGACATTCTTGCGTTCAGAATGCTGCCCTTCTCCTTATGGTAACTGTGGAGGGCTTAGGGGTAAAAGCAATAATGTATTTTATACAAGGAAGAAACAACAATCATGGAAAGCCTAAATGGTTTTGAACTCAGCTTCACGAGCTTCAACTATAGGATTTTGGACATGTGACTTTGCTGTTATGTATCATGATTTCCTGGTTCGCACTACATAACGATGCTTATAAGGGGTTGGGAAGATTTAAGGAGAGAATTCATAGATAATCCATTTACTTTTGGTGTCTAACTGTAGTAAGTATACAGTAAATTCTTAATAATTTATGATGGTCGCTTTTGGCACTCCTCAAAGACATGAGACATGGCTTTGTAATCTTCCAATATGGACTGAGGACTCATGTCTCTCCAAGAATCCTCCAAACCTTCAATGCCAGATGGGGACTGCTGAGATACCCAGCTTGTGGACTAAACAGCTAAGGGGATGTCAGTCTCATCAGAATATAGACTGCTATTATTGGACTACCTGGGCTATATCATGGAGGCCAGTGCAGGGGCATTGAGACAGGACACATGCTTACTGGACTTCATTTGGGGGACCATGGGAGGGAAAGACCCCCATGTGGAGCAAGGTGCAGGATTGATGGTTGTTTGGGATTGCCAAGGAGGAACTTTTGAGCACTTCCTTAAGGAAAACATGACATCTTTTAGGAAAAAAATTCCTATAGTTCAAGTGATGTGTGTAGGTATGTGTGTATATATATATATATATATACATATTTATTTATGTATATATAACTATGTATATATATGTATATATACTGTAGCAATACAAATTGGAGAGAACAACAACAAAAGAACTGAAAAAAAAAACTCTGGAAAGACTCAGAAAAAGATACAGGACATGTGTGGCAGAGTGCAGGGACTCAGGCGGGGTGGGGGGCATAGAAGGGGAAGCGATTCTAGATTCGATTGAGAAATGATGTATGACCTATGGAAAAAGTTTAATAATAAAAAATATTTATTTATATTAAAAAATAATAATAATTTATGGTGGTGATAATAATTGAGAATCTATTTCTGCAGATCCCCATAGAACCACATCTTAGAAAATCAGAGCACTAAACTCTCTTCAAATGAACTTATGGAATGTTAACACTGCACAATATATTATACAGACACAAGAGTAGAAATCAACCGGGCCCATTTCTCTCATGAGAAAATCCCATCAAGAAAACCAGCATTCCTGAATGAAGGACTCCTGCGCACCCAAACGTGTACTGCACGTTCCTGAATGAAGGACTCCTGCGCACCCAAACCTGGATGAAGGACTCCTGCGCACCCAAACGTGTACTGCACGTTCCTGAATGAAGGACTCCTGCGCACCCAAACGTGTATTGCACTTGGTCCTTTGGACATTACATGAGACCTCACAGGAACGTGAGAGCAGCTCCAGCGACCAGGACCAGGACCATGACGGCACCCATAAGTCTGGGGCATCACAGGATTCTTCAGTACCTATCTCTTCTTTTCTTATTTTTTTCTTTTTTTTTCTTTTTGAGACAGGATCTCTTTAGTCCCAGCTGGCCTGGAGCTCACTATGTAGACCAGGCTGGTCTTGAACTCAGAGATTCCCCCTGCCTCTGCCTCCCGAGTGCTGGGATTAAAGGCATGCACCACCACGCCCAACCTAAGATGGTTCTTAGCCACCATGTGGGTCTGGGATTCGAACCCAGGTCCTCTGCAAGCGCAGTCAGTGCGCTTAACCACTGAGCCATCTCTGCAGCCCAGGTCCTAGCTCTTTAGATGACATCACCTAGCAGCAGACAGGCTGGAGCATGCACAGACCCTTGACCTTGTACCCTTGTTGAAGTAGATCAGGTTTGTGGTAAAAATTCCCTTTGAAATCTCTTCTGAACCTTTTAAAAGTAAAACCTAGCAGTAGACCCAGACAAGGCAACAGAAGAGTTAGATGCTTTAGAGACCTCAGTATTCCAAATAGGACGGATGTGTTCTCAGAAGATTCCAAGGTGTACTGTTACTACAGTACTATGCTGCTACAGGTGTGGGCCTGTTGCTGTTTTGAGACCTTTTATGCATATCTCCTCTGAAACCCTCCCAATCCACTGGGGCGGGTTGCTTGAGATCACCCACATAGTAAGTGGCAGGCTGGCTTTGCTGACTGGGTGGACGACACCCCTTCTTGAGGTGCCTGGTCTCTGGAAGAGCTTCTTCCTTAACTCCTGCCACTGTAGGAAGCACAAAGGAGGAATGTGATAAAGGCATAGTTCTGGACCCAGCCCACCCTGGAGTCTTTCCGTCTGGAAATGCATAGGGCCCAGGAATCTGTCTTGCTGAGTCTCCTACAGATCTAGAGAGCCCTGTGAGGAAAAATACATAAGCATATTCTGAATCCTAAGGAAAACGACTGGCTGGGTCTCACTCACCGCCCCTCCCCTTTGACTCTAGAGAAGGAATAAGGAAATCATCCCAAACAGAGCAAGGCTGGGAGAGCAATGCCTGTGTCTCATCTGTGGGCCAAGCAGAGTGCTGTCCTGGGCAGAGCAGTGAGGGCAGGAAGAGAAGGCTAAGACCTGGCAGCTGTGGTCCACCTGTCACTCCCAGATGCCAGCCAGGCCCTGCTGCCCTCACTCCAGTCAGTGCCCAAAATGTTCAGCAGCTTGGAGAGAGAAAGGGCTGCAGAGGAGAGCCTGAGACCCTGAGCCGGAACAAACCCAGGCCCACGCGGTGCTGTCCTTCAACAGGGACTCAGGTTGGAGGAGTTCACTGTGGGGCTACCTGATGCCCACTCCCTTCCCCAGTGAACCACTGAGCCCCAAGGCACTTTTCCGCTTTGCTGAAATCCTGCTTATTAGGAGGATGGGGTTCAACCTTAAGATGGAAGTTTGAAATGGAAAGCCAAGGTTGTCCAAACCTTGCTAGGTTTGATGTCTGTGATGGTTAATTCGGTTCCCAATTTAGATTAGATTAGGTAAAGAAATAACTGGGGCTCAGGGATCATTTCAGATGAGGTCGATGCAAAGAATGTGAGAACCAGAGGTCAAGGATGACAGAGTAAAAGTGTCTTCTGACATTGCAGGACAGCTATGCTCATGAACTCAGAGTGGCTGTTGTCTGCACAAGATCAAGCCAGTCAACAGTCCAGCATGGAAGGAGGGGCTCATGACCCCTGCCCCTAACTGAGGAGCTATGGATAGTTGATGGTTCTCGAGAAAGGAAAATCCATTTTCTTTATAGATGTGGCCTTGGTAGGTCAACCATGCTCCGATGGTTGGGCCCACACCCAGTATATATACAGGCAGCACAAATTAGACTCAGGAGAGAGAGAGAGGGGGTGAGAGAGAGAGAGAGAGAGAAAGTTGAGAGGGGTAGACAGATGGGATGGGAAGCCAATCTGGGAGACATTCAGGGAGAAGTAGGGGCTGAATACGATCAAAATACATGTATGCATGTATGAAGTTCTCAAAGAATTAATAAAAATATGCTTTTTAAAAAGCAATGTCATGGCCGGGCATGGTGGCACACGCCTTTAATCCTAGAACTTGGGAGGCAGAGGCAGGCAGATGTGAGTTCAAGGCTGGCCTGGTCTACAGAGCGAACTCCAGGACAGTCTGGGGCTACAGGGAGACCCTGTCTCAAAAAGACCAAAAAAAAAAAGCAATGTCAGGGCTGGAGAGTTGGCTCAGCAGTTAAGAGTGCCGACTGCTCTTGCAGAGGACCCAGGTTTGATTCCCAGCATCCACATGGTGACTAAGAACTGTCTTTAACTCCAGTTCCAGGGGAATCCGACACCCTCTTCTGACTTCCATGGCATTACATGACACAGATACACCAACCTACATGCAGACAGTACACTCATACACATAAAAAATATAAATAAATAAATAAAGAAGTTTTTAAAAAAGCAATGTCTGGACTGGAGAGATGGCTCAGCAGTTAAGAGCACCAACTGCTCTTGCAGAGAACCTGGGTTCGATTCCCAGCACCCATATTGCGGCTAAGAACCATCTTTAACTCCAGTTCCAGGAGAATCCGACGCCCTCTTCTGACTTCTGCGGCATTGCATGATATGTGCGCACCTACCTACATGCAGACAGTACACTCATACACGTAAGAAGTAAAAAAATAAACAAACAAATAAATAAATAAATGCAATGCCTGGGAAATTAATGAAGGTAATCTCTGGGGTGTCCAATTAGATCATGAGGTCTCTGACCTGCTCAATGGATTATTTGCTGGATTTATAATACAATGACAGAATTTGGAGTAGGTGAAAGGTAGAATGCAGAGCCTAGTTGGATCAGGTAGCCCACTGAGTAGTGAGTCCCTGGGCCTTGGGCCATATCTTGGCCAAGCTCCTTCCACATCTCTCCGTCTCTGCTTCTGTCTGGCATGAGAGGAAGATTTTCTTCTGCCACAGGATCCCACCACCATGCTGTGCCCAAACACATGGCTTGAGCCCTGTGATAATGTCAGTCAGAACAATTCCTTCATCCTTTAAACTGTTTCTTGTGGGCACACGTGGGCTTGAGCACGCTCAGCTCTATGAGCTAACTTACACACCTGCATATTCACCCCATGGGCTGGAGCAGCATGTGGTGTAGGGAGTCTGGGATTGGCTACTAGGAGGTTACAAGATCTGATATAAACAGCCTGTGGTTTGAAATAAATTGGACTTGCACCCGCTGTTGTGTATCCCCAAGATGTGCTGGAGCAGTGTCGCGCATGTACTCTCTTCACTGCCTGTCCCCATGAGGGATTATCAACTCCTACAGTTTCTGTGAGAGTTTGGTCCTGACAACACTAGAGTACTTAAAAAAAGTTTTGAGTACTGGCTTTTCAGATGCCTGCCCTGGCTCTCCAGTTGAGCATGCCCCGGCTGCCTGTTTCCCAAGCCTTAGCCACTCCATTAGACACAAAGACTCCTATACAGACGGAAGACCAAAACTGCCCTACCCATCTCAGCCTGGTCTACATCACGACCTGAGATCCTCTCAACCCAGCAAGCTGCAGAGGATGGATCATCCTCCTCTGAAAACCTATTGCCATCACTCGGTCATTCCCGTCCATTTTCTCTGCGTAAGGATTCTAATAACTAATCCAAATTAAAATAAATGCTTGACCCTCCCTTGTTGAAAATAGAAAGACATTTTTGCTCTATTTTCCTATAGCATTTTTAGAAAATTTGGTACATAAATCTTTTTAGAATTTAAATGAGCCTCTGGCCAGCCTTATGGTCCAGGCGTGTCTGTCATCTCTTTGAATTACAAATATTATGGAGGCAGCACCCAGTTTCTGTGGGAACTGGGGGCCTGACGTCAGCAACACCCAGCTCAGTTGCAGCACCTCCCACCACAATGCTAGGACTTTACCTTTCCTTTGTATGAATTCAATTTAAAAACACAGATGGTGACCCAATTACCAGCTAAGCTGAGGCTGGACTGCGTGCCATAAATGGTGCAGTCTTGCCCCCTTACTTTAGAACTAGGGATTGTTTATCTTGGGAACAGGTGTGCAGGGGCTGATTTCTGCTTGGCTAAATAAAAACCTGAGATTTCCATCGGAAATCTCTTAGCAGATTACTTATGATGTATCTCACATGCTTATTAATAACATTAATAAAATGATTTTCTTTTTCTTGTACATTTATAAAGGTTTTCTGAGTCAGATGAAGACTGTTTTTAATTCTACTTTCCAAGTAGGGCAAACCAGCCATAACTCCCTCTTCTCCCAGAAGAGCAGGGTCCTCCTCATCCACAGCCCCCCTGCCAGAAGGCAGTGTCCCCCAAAAGCCCATGTGTTAATGTCTTGGTCACCAGTCCCTCACACAATAGAGAGGTAGTGAAAACATCAGGAGGAAGGGCTCAGTGGAAGGAAGTTAAGCTACTGGGGCAGGCCCTTCAGGGATTACCAGAACTCTGGCCTCTCCTCCATTCCCTAGGTGCTGTGACGTGAACAGGCCTCCTGTACCATGCACTCCATCCACAATACACTGTCCTGCCCACAAGCCCAAAGAAACTTTGGAAATCACAACCAGAATCAACCTTTCATTCCTTTAAGTTCACTATCTCTAGTGTTTTGTCACATTGACAGAAAGCAGGCCAACTTACTAGGTAGGCTCCCCAGAACTTCAAACCCCGGGGAATCAAACTGCCAGCTGTCAGATCCCTGGCCCCCTGGGAATTACTGTTGACCTTTCTATGGCCTGGGGGCTGATGCTCTGGGAGAAGAAGGCCTCGTTTTCTATCTCCCATTACAGCTCAGTGCAGCACTTGGGTGGTCCCATGAGTATCCAATGCTCATCTCCAGTTCACATGTAAATTTATTCTAGGTCACCCAGGAAGGAGCGGTCCCCCCATCCATACAAGGGGCTGGGAGAATGAACAGAGGCCCACCCAGGGACAGTACTGAACAGCTTGGCACTGTGCAGGGGCTCAGCACCCCCCCCCAACCTTTGCTTTCCAGTGTGATTCACCTAAATTCTTCTCAGCATGTTGGTGCAAGCTTCTGGCTACCATAAGGGGCACCAATCCACTGCCCTTAGTAACTCAGAGCCCCTAAAAGTGGACGCCCAGCTCCCATAACAGACCTGCAGGAATTCAGCTCCTGCTGCCTGGGCTTCTAGCTGAGGGAGGGGCCTATGGCCTGACATGAAAATACAAGCTAAACATGATCATCTTCCCAAAGCCAAACATACACAGGCAGCTTACCATTTGAAGCACAATACATAAAGAAAACAGAACAGGATTATGCAATGCAGTTGGAGTCAATATTTCACACTGACTTGAGTTAGCTCAGGAGGGGATAGATGTATTCGTGCTTCATCCTTGAGGTTATATCCTACTTTGTCATCCTGAAGGGGAGTGGCTGACCTCCATCCATGTATCAAGGCAGGAGGCATAGGCTGTCTTACCACTTTTATAGGCAAGATTCAGAGTGGCTCAGCAATAAGCCTGGAATTTTCCATCATACATGCGTACACACACACATGCGTATACACATACATGCGTACACACACACATGCATATGTTCATGCCATGCTAGCTGGGCCAGGCTGGCTCGCCCCTGCCCTGTGCACTGTTCAGGTTCTTTGGTACTCAGGAAGAGAGTGTTTCTCCTAGTGTGTCACAGGTGTCCCTCACCCCTGTGGGGGGTGGGGGGGGTCAGGAAATGCGCTTTGCTCTCCTAGCCGCAGATGGCATTCTCTCCCTGTTGTCTCCTTGAGTGCCTCCAACACACCATGGCTGCTTAACCTGTCCACACCTCCTGCAGATGTTCAAGGTAACTCCACTTCTTGCCAAGTCCCCAGCAAGTTCAGGGCCTCACCAGGTCACACTGGAGCAATGAACCTGTCCCTACCATCAAGATGTATCCTTAGTTGGCTCAGCAGTTAAGAGCCCTGGCTGCTCTTGCAGAGGATTCCATGAGGCCACTTCCCAGCACCCACATGCTAGCTAACAACCATCCGTAACTCCAGTCCAGGAGATCTGATGCCCTCTTCTGGGATCTTCAGGCATTGCATGGCACAGGTACACTATACATGCAAGCAAAACCCTCATACACATAAATAAAAATCAATTAGAAAGAAAAAGATATACTCTTTGTTGGGGCAAAAGAGGTGGGGGCAGATATGAGAGAAGAGGAGGAGTTTGGGTAAATAAGATCAAAATACATTGTATAAAATTCTCGAAGAATTAATAAAACATTTTTAATAAAAAGATGTATTCTTTGTATGGTGATACAAAGCCTGTAATCTCAGCACTCAGGTGGAGAGAGGGGATTAGGAGTTCAAGGTCATCTTTGACTACATAGTTGAGTTTGAGAGCAGCCTGGGCTACATAAGACAAAACAGAGAGAGAGAGAGAGAGAGAGAGAGAGAGAGAGAGACTGACTGACTGACTAGCTGACTTGGAGTCTTCTAACAGGCCTCTTAACCACCCAGACAGAGGCTGTATTCCAGGACTGTTTGCAACAGGGGTGGACAGGCCTAGCTTGATGTCCTTACTATAGCTCAGCCCCTAGAGCTCACAAGGGCATCTGTGTGTGTGATACAGTCCCTGGGTTTCAGTCCAACACTGCCTGTCCCCTCCCAGTAGATACCTTTGGCTCATTCTGCTCCTCTGTTCCTGAAGTTCCAACAGCCATTTTCAAATCCACACTGGGCCCATCGGGTAGGAAACTGGGAACTCAATGGATTGCTCTGGGGATATTTAAAAAGGAGCCAGCAAACCAGGAGTTGGGTACTTCACAGATACCATTTCATTGGAGGGCATTCACCAATTCCTGTGTTTTGTATCCTGTTTTGAAAGTGTGCAGACAGAGGTACAAAGGGCATGAACTAACTTGACAGAGGCCCCAGCACCAACAAGTGACACAGCCCATCTGTTTCCTCCTGTCTCTCAGCATGAAAGATGAGGTTGGCAGGCACTGACTGGACGTGAGCAGCCAGCAGCTGGCCTCCAGCGCCGGTTTGTGTTGAAGCTGCTGTTTCCACACAAGCAGTTGTCCAGGGGCAATGTTCCTGAGAAAAAGCAAGGCCAGAACTCCTTTGCCTGCTTGAGAAACAGAAACACTGTTACGAAAGGCAGGTAACAGAGCCCAGGTGGATGTCATTCATTCCCAGTTCCAGGGGAGAGATGATGGCAGGGATCCTGGGAAAAAGTGCTCTAGGCAGACAGCTGGCTTAGAAGCCCCTGAATTCTTTTGACTGGAAGATAAACCCACAGGCCCCACTAGGGTGAGAGCCAAGGTCCCAGATCCAGGGTTTCCAGAGCAAACACTGCCCCCCTCAGGAAGGCTGGGAATACAGACTTATGGTGGGAAGAGTCAGTAATTTACATTGCAGGGTCAGGATCTGCCATTTCCCCCCCTGCGTGTCCTTGGACAAGTCACACAGCCTCTCCAAGTTCTCATGTCCTCAAATGCCAAGGGCACATCTGTCAGCAAGTCCTACCCTCCAAGACCTCAAGGTTGCAGGGCCTTTATGAGCAGCCAGATCAATAGATATGAGCCTCTTCATACCTCAAGGCACACAAAGCCAATTCACAGCATCCGTTGGACACACTGCCTTAACAGAAGGAAAACGTGATCTCCTTTGTGCTTCTGCAATTATAGACAAGATTTTTCTGGGTCTTTGTATGGAGGCAGGGATGAATCAGAAGCCCCCGATGGCATTAGCCATGGGCTCTGCGTACCTCCAGTTGTCAAACAAGAGGCATGAGTGAGACAACCTTAGATATGACCTTGGAGAAGGGGAGGGGTGGGTCTCTCCCTGTGCACCACGTCAACAAAGACAGACTGTAGAGCCTGGGTGGGGATGTCATGGACAAGGGAGTGCTGGTGGGCTTTCTTCACTCTCACTCCCCACTCACCTCCCCTGTGCCCTCCACTTCTCCACGGCCCGAAACCTGTCTGTGTTCAGAGCCAGTCTTCATGCTAGAGGCTCTCTGCCTTCTGTGACTCCTACCATGACCACATCTGTGTCATTTCACTTCAGTAACAGACAAGACTTGTACCCACGGAATCCATTTTCATTAAATGATTTTTTTTTTCTTAAAATGTTATGCCCCTCTCTAGCCAAGGTAGGGCTGAAGAGATGGCTCAGCCATAAAAAGGAATGGCTGGTTTTAGTTCCTAGCACCTACATGGCTTTTAACAACTGTCAGTGATTCCAGTTCCAGGGGATCCAACAACCTCTTCTGGCTCCAAAAGGCATTGCACACACATGATGCCCTTATATGCACGTAGATAAGACATCATACTGTAAAATAAAAATAAATTAATAAAGAAAATTTAAAGCATGGCAGTTCTGTCCTCTGTTGGAGTAGCCAGGTGATTCTAGCCCCCAAACACAACCCATCTGGGATAGTCAGAGGCATGGTCCCTATGAAAGGTGAATATTGGAGGTCCCAGGCTCTAGGACACCAAGAGCAGTGACAATCAAAGACAGAAATAAAAACAAATGTTCTCAGCCAGAAGACCCTGTTTTCTCAATTCCCTTAACCATATCTATGTACTCGAATAGGGTAACTACACCAGAAAAGAACACTCAGACACAAAATGATACCCAAAGAAAGTCTTCAGTCAGCTGGCGACTACGCACTGAACATTCAGCCTCAGGTGTGCAATCCCGAGCTGTGGTTGGGAGGAGTTTTATGCAGAAAAACAATATCCAGGGGTGAAACGTTTAAGTTCCCAAGTTTAGGGGTGGAAAGCCTCTCTAACAATTCCTAATCCCTAAAAGCAAGCCAAGCATGAGATGCAGAAGCCATAAATCCTTGTAAGCAGAATAAGTTCTCAAGCTACAAGGTGTACGCTGACGTATTCTCAAACTCCTCCCCTAGTTCAGTTGAATTAAACTTTTTTATTCCCATATTTTGAATTAAGTTTCAATTTCTGGGCTCAGCTAGGCTATAATATGCCATAGCTATGGGAAAACTCAAGGCACCTTCCTACTGTTCCTCCACCACAAGAACACTGAGGGCTTGTAAGAAGTTTGACATGCTCCAAATCCACAGAGAAAGTGTCTTCAGATGTAGAGGTCCCTCAGTGGAAAACCCAGTAAACAATCTGATTGCCCAAATGAAGCCAGATCAGAAAAACTGAGGCTTCCAATCTTTCCCCTTATGTTTCATTGCAAACATGAATGAACAGAGATGAATCAACAACTTCTGGAAAGTGCCCAGCATGAGAGAGGAATCAAAAGAGATGAACAAACACAGAAAATTGACTAGGGAATAGGAAACAATAAGTTTACATTTTTAAAAACCTGGAATGACCTTAGAGAAATGAGACTGTATTTCATCAATTGTGCTGGTTACTTTTTGTCCACCTGACACAAACTAGAGACACTTGGAAAAAGGGAACCTCAACTGAGCAATTTCCTTCATCAGATTGGCCTAAGGAATTTTCCTGATTGCTGATTGATGTAGGAGGGCCCAGCCTACTGTAGGCAATGGCAGTTAAGCAGGTTGGGCAGGCCTAGGATGTATAAGAGAAGTGGCTGAGCAGCCCAGAAGTGCAAGCCACTCAGCAGTACCCCTAAAGTCTCTGCTTCAGTTCCTACCTCCAGGTTTCTGCCTTGAATTCTTGCCCTGGGTTCCCTCAGTGACAAATTATGATCTGGGAGTTATGAGATAAAATAAACCCTTTCTCCTCAAAGTTGGTTTTGGTCATTGTTTTATCACAGCAACAGCAAGTAGACTATAACCCAACTCAGGATATAAGATTAAAGAGCCAAGAGCAATTATCAGAAACAGGAAGATTTTGTTTGGAAATCACAAGAGTTCAACCAATTGCCAAGTTAATGGACAGAGTTTATGAAAAATACTCCTTTATTTTTACATCAATTGCAAGTTTTGAGGGGTTCTTCAAACCATTCTCAATTCAAATAATTTGCTAAAAGACAACTCTCTGAAAGCTGTTATAAACTGTTGTAGTTCTTTACAAGGAATGATTACAGAATCAGCCAGGGGAAAAGGGCAAATCAACAGAGTGCAGAAAAGGACATGCAAGTTCCACCCTGAATAGTTTCTGCTTTGAGTATTGTGGAGACAGGATCCATTCCCAGCCCAGCATTGATAAGTCAAGGGGTAAAAGGTGGGTGGCTAACCAGAGCCATTAACCTGAGCCTCAGTGTCTAGTGCTTTTGTTGCAGCTCCCTTACATAGGCACGGTGACCCTGTGTGGCTGATCTCAGTCTGCAGTCCCCATCTTCCCAGCCTGACTCAAAGCTCACACCCAAAATTACATCATTGGGACCTCTAGTGTGACCAGCCACCATGCTAAGTCACATGGTGGATATGTAAGGATTCTCCATGTACCTGACTGAAAAGAGTACTAGAGTATCTGTTCAGGTAGAAACAGACTACATGTTTTGGTGTATTGCAAATAAAAAAACAAAAGTACACACAAATATTTTAAGATCTATTTTTTTCCACCCTTGAATCTGTTTACTCTTGCAACTTGATCAAAACTATATCTTTCCCTTGATTTTATTTTCTTTTGTTTTCTTTTCACGACTCTGTTTTGGACCATAGAATGTGGCAGAGTAACCAGTAACTTCCAAACTAAATCTTAAGAGGCCTTTGAAGGTACTACTGTTATGCTTGCAATTGTCCCACTGCTGTGTGATCAAGCCTGTGCTGGCCTCCTGGAGGACAAATAGCCATGTGGAGAAAGGCCGGGGCACGGCAGCCACCCCAGCTGGCCAGGCTCCCAGCTGAGCCAGCACAGAGCCAGCTGCCCCATGAAATGGTAAGAAGTAATCAAAATCTTTGTTATTTGAGTCATTTTGTTTCGAGATGGTTTATTACCCAGCAAAGATAAAGGGTAAATACCTGATCCAGTAAATAAGAGGCAGTTCTCAAGAAAACTGCCAAAGAAGAATTCTTACAATGATGGAGAGGCCCACACTGGACTGCAGGACCCAGATAGAGGAGACAGATACAGGCCTCCATGCTGTGGATCTGTGTTTAAGATAGGTATCAAACACAAATAGTCCATGGACCATGTACATATGGGCTCTGACTTACTGTGGAGTTGCGATAAGCCATTGTACAATAAATTTGAAATTTCATAAATCAAGGAATGGATTCATCCACCCAGTTTCCTGACACCACGATTTAGCAACTCGGCCATCTCACTCTCACCTGTCTTCCCTATGACTGCAGCCCTGACTGGGGGTGACCACTCACTGCCACCACCCATCCTCAGGAAAGAGTATGTAGCACTTGTTGCTAGCTGGAGAAAAGATCCAAATTCAAAGCATGATTTCTGTCAAATAAATTCATAAATTGCTTTTGCACCATCATAATGTTAAAAAAATTATAGGCTGGGGGTTGGAGAGATAGCCTAGTGGTTAAGAGCGCCAACTGCTCTTGCAGAGGACCTGAGTTCGATCCCCAGCACTGTCTTTAACTCCAGTTCCAGGGGAATCCGACACCCTCTTCTGACCTCTGTGGCATTGCACAACATGAGTGCAAAAACCTGCATGCAGACAGTACATTCATACACATAAAAAATAAATTAAATTAAAAAAATATATAGGCTGAATCGATGCTATCGAGGGGTGCAAGAACTGGTTCATTTGCTCTGCCAATTAAAGAATTAAAAGACAGGAAAGAAGTGTTACTGGAAACCTTAGTGAGTCCCAGCACCATCTTCATTCCATGCCAGGGAAATTGGGGGTCCCTCTTGGGCCTTTTAGCCTCATTAGTGAAAGAATTTAAGATGGACGCAAACGGAAGCTTGGGGACAGCTTGTTAGAGTTTATAAGGAAAACCCCAGGGGAGGCGAGCTGTAAATCCTATGGCTGCCTGGAAGAGTGGGGAAATAGAGAAGGGAAGGAACAAGAGCTGAGCTGCTGAGATAAGGTGGAAGGGCAGCAGGTGGCTCACTGCACTGAGGGGAGCTTTCGAAAAAGTAACTGAGCGTGGTGGCGCACGCCTTTAATCCTAGCACTTGAGAGGCAGAGGCAGGCGGATCTTTGTGAGTTCAAGCCCAGCCTGGTCTACAGAGCGAGTTCCAGGACAGCCAGAGCTTCAGGGAGACCCTGTCTTGAAAAGACAAAAAAAAAAAAAAATGTAAAAGAAAAAGAAAAACAGTAATGGAGCCCAAAACATTAGTGAAGGATTTTAAATTGCTCAGCTCTGGCCAATATATAATAGAAAAAGACAGAAGTGAAGAGAAGAAGAAATAGTTCTGCCTTCCTGAGGAAGGGCCAGCAGACCCAGCCAAACCTCAAGATGACTCACAGGGACTACACTAGGAGGTGGGAATTCTGGGAAGGAAAAGTCCATTCTCTTAAGACTTCCTTGGGGCAGTCCCCTAGCCAGGTCCCTGACCTGTGTCATTGGATTAACCCTTAAGGGAGACATGGGCATGTCTCCACCCGAGGGATGTTCTGTCGTTTATGGAATCATCAGAAGTTGGAGAGTATATTTAGACCCACTCTATTTAGGATGACAACCTAGAGGGAGGCCTGTGGAGATCAGGGAGCATCCACCCATGGGATGGTGACCTTATGTGTGTGCTTGACTGGGCATGGCTTGCCTATTTAGCTGGTGTAAAGTTATTTCTGGTCTTGGGGGCTGGAATGGAAACCACTTTCTCTGATAAGCAACTTAGGACCCGCTCGCTCCTTTGAAATCTCCACATTCACAGTTCTAGTTGTGATTACCACCTGGCACACCAGGCCAGATTGGAATCACCTGACTCATTAATAAAAAAAGAAATTAAAAGTAGGGACCTGAAGCACAGACCAACTATTTATTCATACCTCATCAGAAATCAACCAAGTTACAACAGCAATAAAAACAGAACCAAGCTTCTACTCAACAAAGTCATGCTAGAAAAAGAAAAGGAAAAAATTAAACCCATATGCCCAGGGCACAATGCAAAAACACAAATAGTATGAAAAACCAAGATAAAATGTTCCCACCAAATTACAGCACTATTCAAGAAGTGTTGCACAATGAGAACTACCCAGAAGACCCCCAGAACACAGAACGTAGAACAATCATAAACATGAACAAGGAGTTCAATGACTTTAAAAAATACACAAAGGAACAAAACAAGAAACCCAAAGAAGACAGGAATAAATTCCTGATCAGAGCTCAAGAAAATATAAATATACAGCAGAATTTCATGATTTGTGAAAAGTGAAAGACATAGAAGTATTGAAGAAAACCCAAGCTGAAATGAAGATGGAATTGCAAATATGACACGTGTTGGAGAGGATATGGAGAAAAAGGAACACTTACTCACTGATGGTGGGAGTACAAATTAATACAGTCACTATGGAAATCAGCATGGCAGTTCCTCAAAAAATTAAAAATAGAACTACCATATGATCCAGCTATTTCATTCCTGGGTGTAGACCCAAAGAACCCCATACAACAGACACATGTGCACATTCATATTTATTGTTGCTCTATTTACAATAGCAAGGAAATGGAAGCAGCTTACATGTCCATCAACAGATGGATGATGAAAATGTGATACACCATGGAATGTTATGGAAAT
Source organism: Rhizomys pruinosus (assembly GCA_009823505.1). NCBI lineage: Eukaryota > Metazoa > Chordata > Mammalia > Rodentia > Spalacidae > Rhizomys > Rhizomys pruinosus. Next base: position 2,246,460 of record VZQC01006244.1, on the reverse strand, counting down.
TGTGTGTATTGGTATAATGAAAAATGATCTCAATTTGCAGTAATGTGGATGGATCTGGAAACTATAATATTAAGCAAAGTGACCCAACTCAGAAAGACAAAAACCGCCGGGCGTTGGTGTTGCACGCCTTTAATCCTAGCACTTGGGAGGCAGAGGCAGGCGGATCTCTATGAGTTCAAGGCCAGCCTGGTCTACAGAGTGAGTTCCAGGACAGCTGGGACTAAAGGGAGACCCTGTCTCAAAAACACCAAAAAAAAAAAAAAAAAAGAGAGAGAGAGACAAAAACCACATTCTCCTTCATACATGGTTTCTGCTTCTTTCCTGGCTGCTATTTCACTGAGAGCCAAGATCATAACAATGGACTTTTTATATAAAATATTTTATTGATGTTTTGTGTATTTCATACATTCTCAGTCCAGTTCAGACACATTCCCCTTTCCATGCCCCCACCCCACCCCAGTTCATGCATTTTGTCATATGTGCCTTGCATCTTTTTCTCAGTCTTTTTAAAGTTTTTCTCTGCAGAGGTTTACCTTTTCCGTCAGTTTCTTTGACCCAGTCCTTATGTTTGTTGTTTTTCCCTCCCATTTGTATGCTCAAAATATGTCATATAATAAACCATCATATATCAAATTATGACCTCTGAAAATAAACTGTATGTTTTTTTTATTCACATTTTCCCTTTAATTTTATATTACTCAAAATATGACTACATACCCTCTACCAATACTGCAATTACAAAGTCTGGAAATAAGTGGTAAGTTAATTCTAGAGCCCCTTAAGGGATTCATGTTATAATAGCAAAGTTGCTTTCAGATAAAAAGAAATATAATATTAACATTCCTCAGCTTGCCTTTCAACTAGGTACTTGGTACTAGCATCCACACATGAGGGATACCATTCATGTTTGTTTTTCTGTGACTGTGTTACTTCACTTAGCATAATGGCTTTGAGTTCCATCCATTTACCTCCAAAATTCAAGATGTCATCTTTACCACTGCATAGTACTTCACTGTGTAGTATATACTTCACTGTGTAGATGAGTTCCAGGACAGCTGGAATATATATAGATATACTACACAGTGAAGTACTATGCAGTGGTAAAGTACTACGCGTTTTTGTTATCCACTTGTCAGTTGAGGGGCATTTGGGTTGGTTCCAGCTCTTCTCTATTGTGAAGAGAGCTGCAATAAACCTAGCTGTGTATGTATCTTTGTGGTAGGATGAGTCTTGTGGGTATATACCCGAAGTGGTATGACTGGTGGTCAGGTGTAGGTTCATTTTGAGTCTCTTTTTTTTTTTTTTTTTTTTTTTTGTCTTTTCAAGACAGTCTCTCTGTAGCCCCAGCTTCCGGAACTCACTCTGTAGACCCGGCTGGCCTTGAACTCACAAAGCTCTGCCTGCCTCTGCCTCCCAAGTGTCTAGATTAAAGGCGTGCACACCACACCCAGCTTGAGTCTTTACATTTTTAAAAATTTTTTTATTTTTTTTTTATTCTTGTGTATGAATGTACTGTTTGCATGCAAGTCTTGCACCATGTCGTACAATGCCGCAGAGGTCAGAGAGGGCGTCGGATTCCTAGAAACTGGAGTTAAAGACAGCTCTCAGCCACCACGTGGGTGTTGGGGATCAAACCCATGTCCTCTGCAAGAGCAGTCAGCACTCTTAACCGCTAGACCATCTCTCCAGCCCTCTTTTAACATTTCTCCACACTGCTTTCCATAGCTGTTGTACCACCAGTAGATGAGTGTTCCCCTTTCCCCACAACCTCTCCAGCATTTGCTGTCTTTTGTTTTCTTTTTTTAATTTATTTTTTATTTGTATGAATGTACTGTCTGCATGCAGGTTTATGCACCCGTGTCATGCAATGCCACAGAGGTCAGAAGAGGGTGTCGGATTCCCCTGGAACTGAAGTTAAAGACAGTTCTCAGCCACCATGTGGGTGCTGGGGATCAAACTTGGGTCCTCTGCAGGAGCAGTCAGCACTCTTAACTGCTAGGCCATCTCTCCAGCCCTGTCTTTTGTTTTCTTGATCTTTGCCAGCATTATCAGAGTGAGATGATATCTTAAAGTGGTTTTAATTTGCATTTCCTTAATTATTAATGATGTTGAACACTTTTTTTTTTTTTTGGTCTTTTTGAGACAGGGTCTCCCTGTAGCCCCAGCTGTCCTGGAACTCCCTCTGTAGACCAGGCTGGCCTTGAACTCACAAAGATCTGCCTGCCTCTGCCTCCCAAGTGCTAGGATTAAAGATGTGTGCCACCATGCCCCACTGAATACTTTTAAAGATGTTTCTCCGCCATCTTTACTTCTTCACTAGTGAAGTTTCTGTTCAGCTCTTTACTCCATCTTCTGAGTGGGTCATTTGTTTTCTTCTTTGTTTTTTGAGTGGTTTATATATATTCTGGAGGTTAATGTTCTGTCAGATGTGTCACTGGTGAAGGTTTCCTCCCACTCTGTGGGTTTTCTCCATTTCTTCATTGATTGTTTCTTTTGTTGTACAGAAGCTCTAGAGATTAATGAGGTCCCACTTGTCAATTGTTGACCTTATTTCCTGCATGGATGGGGAATTGCCTCCATTGGACTGGCATATGGCTATGTCTGTGGCATCTTTTCTTGATTACTAAGTGATGTGGGGGGCCCAGCCCACTGTGGGCAGTGCCACCTCTGGGCAGGTTGTTGTGTATCATATAAGAAAGCAGGCTGAGCATGGGCCAGAGGAGCAAGCCAGTAAGCAGCATTCCTCCATGGCCTGTGCTTCATCTCCTGCCTCTAGATTCCTACCCTGAGTTTCTACCTTGGATACCCTAAGTGATGAACTGTGACCTGGGAGATGTAAGCCAAATAAACCCTTTCCTCCCCAAGTTGGTATTGGTCAGAGTGCTTTGTCACAGCAACTGAAGAGAAACTATAACACTGTCCAAGAGAAATAAAAGTGCTTATCTACACAGACACTCATTCCCAAATGTGCAATATCATTATGGTGTTAACCAGAGGGAGAAAACCTAACTGTCCATAAGTGGGTGAACAAAGCAATAGCACATACACAACCAGCAATGGAATACAGTTCAGAAAAAGTAGAAAGTGTTGGCACATACTAAAACACAGATGAACCTTGAAAGCCTACGCCAAGTGCTAAAGCCAACATGCAGAAATGCTGCATTCTTTAATATCGATGAACCCTACACATTTGACAAATCTATAATGACATCAAGTAAGTTAGTAGCTGTTAGTTAATACAGCTGAGGATATGGGGTAATCAGAGGGTGGAGACTGGAGAGTACAGGGTTATAAAGTTTCCCTTTGGGGTGACAAAAATGTTCTAAAATTAGATGGTGGTAACGGTTGCATAATGCTGTAAATATAATAAAACCCACTATGTACAAATAATATATCATGGCACAGACAAGACTGACCTTTTGAGATATTCTTGCCAAAAATACATGATCAGCCTCTAACTTTGGGGAAACATCCAACAAGGGCATCGTACTGAACAACTGGCCTACCTTTCATGGATGTCAAGGCCAAGAAAAGAAATAAAGGACTGAGGAAGACTGTCAGAATGAACATTCATGACATGACTGAGGAAGACCGCCAGAATGAACAAGCATGACATGTAGGCTGGGTCCTCGGTAGGATCCTAGAGACCCAACTTATTTTCTACAAGCACATCACTGGAACAGTTTGCTGCACACTAACAGAATTACTGCTGAGCTTTCTTCCTGCCTTTAGTACTTGTGCTGACTGTGTAAGAAAATGTCCTGATTGCTGAGAAACGCATCCTGAAATATTTAGGCAAAAAGAAGAGTCATAAAATTTATCTGTATCTGGGGTATTCTGACCCCAAACCTCCTACGAATGAAAGGGAGTGGGCCTGACTTTGGCCCATCAGTGTGTAAGAATTACAGCTCACTGACATCCTAATGAGATATGATTTCTCTGGCACCAGTTCAGATATGTTGTGTAAGATGGATGGGGTTTTCATTTGCTAATAGGGGATATGAATTTGGGGGTGGGGTGAAGGGTGGGGGTGGTAAGATAAGGGTGGAGATGGGGGAGTGGTCTGAATATGATCAAAATATATTGTATGAAATTCTTGAATCAATATAAAATTTTCATTATCTGTATAAGGAAGGGCACACAAATGCAGTAAGATATTAAGGGGAATATGAGGATTTGATCTGTGGTTATTCAAAAATAAGAATATACCACAGCAATCTTTTCTAGTCACACCCACATTCCAAACTCGTGGTTTCGATGGCTGCATAGTATTCTATTTTCTGGATCAATCAGGGTCTTTCAACTGGCAGGGACTGTTTTTGTGTCCTTTGAGTTTTCGAAGTTTTACCACAAATTTATATTTGCATTATCTTGATACTTTCACTTCCCTAAGAGAGTGTGCCTATGAATGCTTATGGAGAGTCCAGAAGAGGATGGTGGATGTCTTTATTTCTCTCTGCCTTATTCCCTTGAGACAGGGTCTCTCATTGATCCTGAAACTAGACTGGCTGGTCAGCAAACTGCTGAGATCTGCCTGTCTCTGCCCCCCAATGCTGGGGGTACAGACACTTCAACTATGACCAGCTTTTATATTAGTATTAGGGATTCAAACTCAGGTCTTCATGTCTGCGTCATCTCCACAGCCCCTCTGCTCTACATAGGTCTGTCAGCTCCTGTGACTCTTGTTTTGGTTTTATACCTGGCTTACCTCATTTAATCAAATGTCTTCCAGGTCTATCTGTGTTGTCACAGATACATGCATACCACATCATCTTTGCGGTTCATCCACTGATAGACACTTGTCGCTTTTCATGTCTTTGTATTTTTCATTTTAACAGTTATCGACAGATTGCCCTCCCCAAAGTCTCTACTGTTCACCTCCCAGTGGTGTATGAGATCTTCCCCAAATTTTTATCCACAGTAGGTGCCCCTCATCTTAATCTACATGGATGGTAATATTCTAAGTTTTATGTGCATAACTACTAATGAAGTTCTACATTTTTCCTATGTTTGGCAGCCCTTTGGGTTGGTTTTGTGAATATGGATTGCTTACTGACGTAGCTTGTCAATTTTTCTACTTGTTTCTCACTGTTTTTTTTTTATTAATTTTATTTATTTCCGTATGTGTATGAATGTACTGTCTGCATGCAAGTTTGTGCACCTGTGTCGTGCAATGCCACGGAGGTCAGAAGAGGGTCTCGGATTCCCCTGGAACTGGAGTTCTCCTGGAACTGGAGTTTCAGACGGTTCTCGGCCGCCATGTGGGTGCTGGGGATCGAACCCAGGTCCTCTGTAAGAGCGGTCGGTGCTCTTAACTGCTAGGCCATCTCTCCAGTCCCTCACTGTTTTTTTTTTTTTTTTAATTTTGCAAGTTTTTAGCAATCTTTCAGTACATACTGAAAATATCTCCTTCCATCTTATCATTACACACTTGGTCTCCTCTGTGGTTTATGAAATGCTCCACAAAGGCTGAGGTGTCGTGGAAGGCTTGGCTCTCTGCCAATGGGGCTGCTGGGAACTTGAGCAGGTAGAGCCTCTTCCTGTTGTTGAGGGTAGGAGCTTGAAGTGAGCAACTTCCTCTGTCACCCACTCCCACATGATGTGCTGCCTCCCCAGGAGCCTCAGTGCAATGGACCAACCAACCATAGGCTGGGATCTCCACGTCTGTGAGCCAAAATAGAACTTCCCTCTTCTTTTTTGTTGTTTTTTTTTGGTTTTTTTGTTTTTTTGTTTTTTTGAGACAGGTCTCTCTTTAGTCCCAGCTGGCCTGGAGCTCACTATGTAGATCAGACTGGTCTTGAACTCACAGAGATCCGCCTGCCTCTGCCTCGTGCTGGGATAGAACTTCCCTCTTCTTAAGTCAATTATCTTAGGTATTTTGTTGCAGTGATGGCAAGTTGATAATTTTATTTATAGTGTAATTCACTGTTCAGAGACTATTGCAAAATCAAATACATTGGTCTTTCCTAATATATAATACCGTCCATACTTATTAACTTAAAAAGCCTCCCCTGTCATAAGGATTAAAGCATAGTTGCTTGAATTTTCTTTTGTGATTGTTTTTTGGTTTTGGTTGTTGGTTTGGTTTGATTTTGGTCTTTTTGAAACAGGGTGTCCTTGTAGCCCAGACTGGCCTGGGACTCGTTGTGTAGACCAAGTTGGCCTTGATCTCACAGAAATCTGCCAGCCCCCACCTCTACAGTGCTGAGAGTGAAGGCCTGTGCCACCATACCCACTTCTTTTGTGAATTTTATTTAAATAATTTTACATTTGATTTATGTGGAACTTATTTTATCATATGGAGGAAATAGTTTTATTTTTCTCTTTCTTTCTTTTTGAGTGGCTGGTGGCACCAGCAACATGTGGTGGATAAATCGCCCACCAACCTGAGACAGCATGGATAAGAGTTAAAAGCCAGACCATCTGACTTTGAAAGCCAGCTCCACCACTTGCTATGTGACTTAAGGTCACTTAAGTGACCTTAAGTAGGTCACTTGACTTCCTCTGTCATTTACAGAATGAGGATCATAAAGGGCCCTACTTCACCATTATAGCAATTAAATTAGTTAATGTAAGTGCTCATTACAGTTCCTAGAGCACAGTGGGAGGGAATGTATTTAATACTCTGCTGGGGACTGAACCCCAGGTCTACATCATGTTAGGTAAGTGTTCCAACACTAAGCTATACCCACAACCCTAGAGTAAGATTTAGTATAAGAATTTTCAGTTGCGGGGCTGGAGAGATGGCCTAGCGGTTAAGAGTGCCGACCGCTCTTACAGAGGACCCGGGTTCGATCCCCAGCACCCACATGGCGGCCGAGAGCCGTCTGAAACTCCAATTCCAGGAGAACTCCAGCTCCAGGGGAATCCGAGACCCTCTTCTGACCTCCGCGGCATTGCACGACACGGGTGCACAGACCTGCATGCAGACAGTACACTGATACACATATAGAAATAAATAAAAATTTAAAAAAAAAAAAAAAGAATTTTCAGTTGCAACATCTCCTAGTCTACAGGTGTCAGGAACAGAGAATTCCCATGCTTAGTCCATTCCTGGAGCAGGTAGACCAGTGGGTCCTCCACAGTGACTCTCCTTTGGCCCCCGTCCGCCAACAAGTAGCCCAGAGTTCCCATTAGCAAACTCTCTCCTTGTCCCAAGATTTTTGACTCTGTTCCCAGAATCTCTCCCATATGATGGGGCAAACTGCCACATAGCCAAGGCCTGGGGTACCCGTCCCTGCCTGTGACACCAGCCTTGGCACCTGCCCTGCATCTCCACAGTTGAGGGAGTAAGTAAAAGCCTACAGGTGCACAACCCTTGGTAGCAAGAGAGACCCCGAGGCGCGCCCTGAGTGCTGGCGATCCGGTGGTTCCTCACATTTTCATTCTAGTTCAGTGTCTAAACGTTCCCCTGGGAAATTGGGCTCTGCAGACCAGGCCCGCCTCAGTTACGTGGAGCAGAAGTGGGAATCAGAGAAAGCGTTACTGCCCTGGAGTCAGCTGGGCCACAAGCCTCAGTCATCGCGCAGACTGGGGACAGGTGAGCAGTAGTCTGGGGCAGGTCAGCCGGCTGCCAGAGCCCTGCTGTTGGCCTTTTCTTCTGACAACCAAGGACAAAGTTTCAGGTGTTTCCTTGGAAGCACTTCCTGGCTAAATGACATGCCGGTCATCTTGCTTTGATGCGGCCCTTTCCTCCTCCAAAGCCAGCAGTAAAGCCCAACCCCTCCTCACTCGGGCTCTTGCCTTCCTCTTACAGGGACCTACATGGCTCTCCTGAGTTTACCCGGGTAGCTACCAGCAGCCCACCACTCAGGACCCTTAATTTAGTAACATCAGCCAAGTCCCTTTTAGCAGGTATCAGTCACACTTTCCAGGAATTGCGTCACAGGCCTCTGGACGACCATCATTCTCCCTTCCGCAGAGCTAGAGCAGGGCTTCATCCCCAAAAACAGCCCTTCATATCTGAGGGTTCTCCACCTGAAGGTTCACCTAGCTGTGAAAGGAAAGTGTTCCAAAAGGAATTGTCTGTACTGGACTTGTGCAGAAGTGTTTCTTACCATCTGTCGCTGAACAAGACATTATAACTACTGTTTATATAGTAGCTTCCTTATACTAGGTAGGATCCATAATCTAGATCTGACTTCAAATAGACTGGAGGGTGTATGTAGGTTATATGCAAATTCTCAGATTTTGATATCCACATAGATATCCTAGATTCCCCTCAGATACTGAGATGACTGTATCTATTTCATTCATTATTTGTTTGTGTATATGTCTGCATATGCATATGTGTACACACATGTGGAGGTCAGAGGACAATTTGCAAGAGTCAGTTCTCTCCTTCTCCTATGTGGGTACTGAGCATTGAACTCAGATCATCAGGCTTGGTAGTAAGTTCATTTACACACTGAGTCATCTCACTGGTTAGAAAAATATACTAGAGGGAATATTTTTAAATATAGGACAGAAGTAGCCTAACCTATCATCAGCAGGAAAATGAAATGGACAAACTCATGTTGTGGAGTACTGTACAGAAATAAGGGGGAGCCAGTCTCCCTACACCAGCGGGGGGCGGGGAGACGGGGGAGCTCACAAAATCCCATGAGATAAGAAAAGAAAATGATTATATATCATTTTAGGTGGCTTCATTTACATATTGAAAAAAGAAGATAAAGAACTAGCCTCAAAGATTAAAAACTAGTTAAGAAGATAATAGCTATTCTTGGGGGCAGGGAGAGTGACTGCCAGTGTCTCAAGGGAATTTCTGAGGTGCTGGAAATCTCAGATTTCCTGACCTAATTACGTGGGTGTTTCACTCTGGGGAAATCCACCGAGCTGTATCTACAGGGAGCTGCACTTTCCCATGTGTACGGGACACATCAGTGGGGCTACCTCTCAGGGGTAAGGGAAGCCAGGGGATTGGTGAGGCGTACACTCAGTGCTCAGCATGCTTCTGCCTGGCCCCCATCTCCAGCACTGAAGTATAGGAAAGCTTCATGAAAACAGTACACTCGTCTGTTTCTGGGACAAATGTCACAGTCCCATTTTTCCTTCCTCCTCTGGTATTAAGCTTTCACTCTGGACTCCCCTCAGCTCCTCAGGCTTATAATTGCTGTCAAAATAATTCAGACAAGACACACAAAGCATTGTGTAGCAGTATATTATAGAGTGATGTGAGAGAGTGTCAGGGTGAGAGAGGGTGCTGACATCACCCCGTGTTCTATTCTTGGTTACTCCACATTATATAAAACACCATCAAATCCAGCTATGTCTTAGTCTGGGTAGCTACATTTTCCAGGGGACAAGGACTCCATTGTGAGTGCAAGTGCAGGGGCAGGATGAGAAGCACTTTGTCATGTATATGAACACCAGCACCTGGCCAGCACCATGCATGACACACAGACTGATGAAAAAGCTATTCCAAAAAATGAAAAGGGTTTCACCCTGCAAAGTTAGCAAAGTAGATTGAGATAAGATGAACACAAGGGGTAGTAAAGCATATCACAGGTGCAAAAATGGTATCATACCACGTCAGAGGATGGAAACATGATACCATACCATATCAGAAGATGGAAACATGCTATCACACCACCTCAGAAGATGGAAACATGCTATCATTCCACCTCAGAAGGTGGAAACATGCTATCATACCCCCTCACAAGGTGGGAACATGCTATCATACCACCTCAGAAGGTGGAAACATGCTATCATACCACCTCAGAAGGTAGAAACATGCTATCATACCACCTCAGAAGGTAGAAACATGCTATCACACCACCTCAGAAGGTGGAAACATGCTATCATACCACCTCAGAAGGTAGAAGCATGCTATCATATTGCCTTCTGGCCTCTGTGATTCTTAAGACATGTGACTGTTAATTTTATTGTTTCTGTGTGTGTGCATGTATGTGCGTGCGTGTGTGTGTGTGTGTGTGTGCATATGTGTGTGTGTGCAGGTACCTGTACATGTCAATGTTTGTATGTTGCATGTATAGGCCAGAGATGAGCCCTGATTGTCATTCCTCAGGCACTGTCCACTTGCTTTGTGGGACAGTTGTGCAGCAGCCCAGAGCTTGCTAAGAAACTTAGGATTTTTATATTGGGGCAGAGCCTGTACTGTCCACTTCATTATCGTGTGTGGCCTTGTTCCTGCTGTAGTTTTTCTTACTAGTGTATGTAAATGTATGATCAAAACCACATTAAATTAAAAAAATGTCACAAAGGGAACTCTAAAATGCTGCTTACAAAAGAAATCAAGTTTAAAATTAGGCACCTACTATAGAAATATGATAAAATTATCAGAAATTTTATTAACAGGTGCATGTGGAGTATTACAGTCCTTAGAATCAGAATATACTTTTTTTTTATTTGACCACATAACACTGACAAAAATTGATTCTGTTAGGAACATAGAAATTCTTTTTAGGAAGTTTGCCGGGCATGGTGTTGCACGCCTTTAATCCCATCACTCAGGAGGCAGAGGCAGGTGGATCTCTGTGAGTTCAAGGCCAACTTGGTCTACATACTGAGTCAGCTGGGGCTATAGGGAGGACAAAAAAAAAAAAGAAGAAGACATTCACAAATTAAGAGTTTTTTTGGACAATGTGCTCTAATTTACAAAAATTAGCATTTATTGATCAGAGGCTAATCTAACCCATTTTGGGGAAATTAAGAAACAGATAAGCTTTGAAAAAGAAAATCAAAATTAAATTACAATCCATATGAAAATGGAAGATCAGAATTTTAGGCTAAAAGTCAAGTTTACTCAGGAAAATCTAACTCTTAAATATTTTCATTACTGAATATGGGAAGTGTATTTGTCTTAGTTCAAAGAACTGCCATAGAAAAGTCCTGCAAAGGTGAGTCATCCACCAGTCTTCCTGTGCAGGGAGGTCTTGGAGATCCACTAACGAGACTTCAGCCGGTCCCCATCCTATAAAGAGAAAAGACTGCTCATGCTTCAGAAAGAGAAGCCTGATCTAGCAAGACCTAACCGAACCCTCAAGTGGATGGAACTGGTGATTGAAAAGCCAAAAAAAAAAAAAAAAAGAAAAGAAAAGAAAAGAAGAAAAGCCAAAATGAGTCAGGAGCTCCCCCCCCCCGCCCAAAACCTGAGTAACCCTTGACGACCAGATCCTCAACTGACCTTGAAAAAACAAAAACCTTGGTTAATCTGGCCTAACTGTGTGGACTTAAGCATCCGAAAGGAAAGTATAACCAGAAATAAATAATCAGTAATGTCTGAGAAATTGTACTTCAGATATAAAACTTGAGAATCCTCCAAAACTTCAATGCCAGAAGGGAACTACTGAGATATCCAGCTTGTGGACAGAGGGGCTACTGGGATTTCGGCCTCTTCAGAGTGCAGACTGCCACTGTTGGACTACCCATGCTGTGTCATGGAGGCCAGTGCAGGAAGATCAAGACAGGACACACACTTGCTGGACCTCATTTGGGTGACCATAGGGGGGACCCCAGTGTGGAGCACAGGGGCAGGATTAATGGTTGTTTGGGTTTGACAAGGAGGATCTTTCAAGCACTTCCTTGGGAAAAACATGACATCTTTTGGTAGAAAAGAAAGAAAGAAAATCCTCCAACTCAGGTGATATGTATATGTATGTATGTATGTATGTATGTATGTATGTATGTATGTATGTATTTATATATTTATATATGTATATATATATATTGGAGAAAAATGAAATTTCCATGTTAAAGTATCACTGTATTTTAATGCTTTTTTTTGGTATCACAAGTTTCTTTTTTGCTTGTTTGTTTATATTTTAAGGGATTCAAAATATAAGAGCACAGTTGTTTTCAGATCACATTGATGTTGCCCAGTTTGCCATACAATTAGGTAATTGGTGCTAGCATCCACATATGAGGGATACCATTCATCGTTTGTTTTTCTGGGACTGTGTTACTTCACTCAGCATGATATCTTCTACCTCCTCACATTTACTTGCAAAGCTCATGATGTCATCTTTCTTTACCACTGCATAGAACTCCATTGTGCAGATGTACCACATTTTGTCTAACCACTCCTCAGTTGAGGGGCACTTGGGTTGGTTCCAGCTCCTTGCTATTGTGAAGAGAGGTGCAATAAACATGGCTGTGCATGTATCTCTATGGTAAGATGAGTCTTGTGGGTACATGCCCAGGAATTGTGTGGTTGTGTCAGGTGGCAAGCTCATTTTGAGTCTTCCAAGGGTTCTCCACACTACTTTACATAGTGGCTGTACCAGTTTACATTCCCACCAGCAGTGGATGAGTGTTCCCCTTTCCCCACAACCTCTCCAGCACTCAGTATCATTTGTTTTCTTGATCCTAGCCAGTCTTATTGGAGTAAGATGATATCTTAAAGTGGTTTTGATTTGCATTTCCTTAATGATTAATAATGTTGAACACTTCTTAAGATGTTTCTCAGCAATCTCTAATTCCTCCTCTGTGCAGTCTCTATTCACTTCTTTGCTCCATCTATTGAGTGGGTCATTTGTTTTCTTTCTTCTTTGTTTTTTGAGTAGTTTATATATTCTGGAAATCAATGCTTTGTCAGATGTTTCTGCAGTGAAGGTTTCCTCCTACTCTATGGGATTTCTCTTCACTTCCTTGATTGTTTCTTTTGATGTACAGAAGCTTTTGAGTTTAATGAGGTCCCATTTGTCAATTGTCGACCTTAATTCTTGTGCAGCTGCTGTCTGATTTAGGAAGTCTTTTCCTACGCCTATGTCTTGTAGTCTGCTGCCAACTTTTTCTTCTATCACCTTCAGAGTTTGGGGTTTCACGTTGAGGTCTTTAATCCATCTGGAGTTGACTTTTGTACAGGGCGAGAGGTAGGGGTTTAATTTCATTCTTCTACAAGTGGTGATCCAGTTTTGCCAACACCACTTGCTGAAGATGCTGTCTTTGCTCCATCGTGTCTTCTTGGCCCCCTTGTCAAATACGAGATGGCTGAAATTGTATGTGCTCAAGTTTGGATCTTCAGTTTTGTTCCATTGGTCAACAGGTCTGTTTTTGTGACAGTACCAGGCTGTTTTGATGACTATAGCCCTGTAGTATAGTTTGAAGTCTGGTATAGAGATCATCCCTGTATTGCTCTTTTCACTCAGGGTTGTTTTGGCTGTTTGGGTCCTTTTGTTTTTCCAAATGAAATTAAGGACTTTATTCCAAGCCTGTGAAGAAACTCTTGGGGATTTTAATTGGGATTGCATTAAATTTATACAAGAGTTTGGGTAGAGTGGACATTTTTACAATTTTAATTTTCCCAATCCATGAGCATGGGAGGTTTTTCCATCTTCAAATTTTTTTCTACAAGAGTTTGAAATTTTTGTTGTAGAGATCTTTGGTGTCTTTGGTTAGGTTTGTTCCTAGGTATTTTATTGCTTTTGAGGCTATTGTGAGTGGAAACGTCTCCTTGAATTCTTTCTTCAATTGCTTGTTGTTGGTGTAAAGAAAGGCTACTGAATTTTCTAGGTTAATTTTGTATCCTGCCACTTTACTGAAGCTCTTAATCATTTGTAGGAGTTTCTGGTGGAGTTTTTAGCATCCCTTAAGTAAACAATCATATCATCAGAAAAAAAGGGATAGCTTGACTTCCTCTTTTCCAATTAATACTCCTTTAATTTCCTTTTCTTTTTCTTTTTTATTTTTTTGGTCTTTTTGAGACAGGGTCTCCCTGTATCCCCAGCTGTCCTAGAATTGCTCTATAGACCAGGCTGGCCTTGAACTCACAAAGATCCACCTGCCTCTGCCTCCCAAGTGCTAGGATTAAAGGTGTGCACCACCATGCCTGGCTAATTTCCTTTTCTTGCCTTATTGCCCTAGCCAGTGTTTCAAGCACTATATTGAAGAGGAGCGGTGACAGGGGGCAGACTTACTGAGTTCCTACTTTTAAAGGGAATGCTTCTGTCATTTCCCAATTTAGGATGATATTGGCTGTGGGTTTCCTGTATATGGCTTTGATTACATTGAGGAATGATCCCTCCAATCCAGTTCCCTTTAGGACTTTAAGCATGAATGGATGCTGGATTTTGTCAAAGGCCTTTTCTGCGTCAATTGAGATGATGGTGTGTTTTTTGTCTTTCAGTCCATTTATATGCTTGATGATATTTATTGATTTTCATATGTTGAACCACCCCTGCATCTCTGGAATGAATCCAACTTGGTCATGATGGATAATCTTCTTGACGTGGGTCTGTATGCGATTTGCCAGTATCCTGTTTAGAATTTTGTCATCTGTGTTCATTAGGGAGATGGGTCTATAGTTCTCCATTTTGGTTGTATCGTTGCCTGGTTTTGGTAATAGCGTGATGGTGGCTTCATAGAAGGAATTTGGGAGAATTCCCTCTGTTTGTATCCTTCTAAACAATTTCAGTAATAATGGTTGTAGGTCTTTTTGAAATGTTTTATAGAATTCTGCCATGAAACTGTCTGGGCCTGGGCTTTTTTTAGTTGGGAGGTTTCTTACTACATCTTCAATTTCTTCATATATTATGGGTCTGTTTAAGCTGTCGATCTCTTCTTGGTTGAGCTTTGGTGATTCCCAGGATTTCAGATATTCATCCATTTCTTCTATATTTTCAAACTTAGTAGAGTATAGTTTTTGAAGTATTCCCATATGATTATCTGGATCTTTTCATTGTCTGTTGTGATATTTCCCTTTTCATCATGGATTTTATTGACTTGGAGTTGTTCCTTCTTTCTTTTGGTTAACTTGGCTAGAGGTATGTCTATCTTGTTTAATCTTTCAAAGAACCAACTTTTGGATTCATTGATTTTTTGTATTGTTTTCTTTGTTTCTATTTCATTGATTTCTGCTCTGATTTTGGTTATTTCTTCCTGTGTGTTGCATTTAGGGTTTATCTGTTGTTGCCTCTCAAGTGCTTTTAGCTACAGTATTAGATCGTTCACTTGTGCTCTTTCTGTTTTTCTAATGTAGGCACCCAAGGCTATAAACTTACCTGTCAGGACTGCTTTTAAAGTATCGCATAGGTTTTGTTGTGTTGTATTATCATTGTCATTCAGTTCCAGGAATGCTTTTATTTCTTTCTTTATCTCTTCCTTGACCCATTCATTATTCCAGAGAGTGTTGTTTAGTCTCCATGTGTTCTTGTAGATAGTAGGGCTTATCCTGGTGTTGATATTGAACTTTATTGCACTGTGGTCTGATAGAATGCATGAAATTATTTGAATCTTTTTGTATTTGTGGAGGTTTCTTCTGTGTCCCAGTATGTGGTCGATTTTGGAGAATGTTCCGTGGGGTCCTGAGTAGAAAGTGTATTCTCTGGTATTAGGGTGGAATATTCAGTAGATGTCTGTGAGGTCCATTTGGTGTATCATATTGTTCAGTTCAGATGTCTCTCTGTTTATTCTTTGTCCTGTTGACCTGTCTAAAAGGCTCACTGGGGTCTTGAAGTCCCCTACTATGAGTGTACTGAGGTTAATCTGTGCCTTGTGGTCCTGGAGAATTGTCTTTATAAAGTTTTGTGCACCAGAGTTTGGTGCATATATATTCATAATTGTGAAATCTTCTTGGTGAATTGTTCCTTTGATAAAAATGTAATGGCCTTCTTTGTCTCTTTTGATTTTTTTACTTTGAATTTTATTTCATCTGGTATTAAAATAGCAACACCTGCTTTCTTTTTGGTACCATTTGCTTGGAATATTTTTTTCCAGACTTTCACTTTAAGGTGGTGCCTGTCCTTGAAGGTAAGATGCATTTCTTGTAGACAGCATATCAATGGGTTCTGTTTCCTAATCCAATCTCCCAGTCTATGTCTTTTGATTGGGGAGTTTAGCCCATTAATATTTAAGGTTATGACTGATAGGTTTGTGTTGCTTCCTTTCACCTTATTATCCATTCATGGTTTTGGTTTAGGTTTCTACTTCTGCAGTTATGCTTTTATTGATTTCTCTTTCTAGGTGCCTGGGGATGGTTGCTCCTTTCTTCTGTCCTTTGAATTGCTTCAAGTATTCTCTGAAGGGCTGGTTTTCTGAACATGTATTCTTTCATCTTGTTTATGTCATGGAAGATTTTTCTCTCTCCTTCAACTATAATCAACATTTTTGCTGGGTATAGTAACCTGGGTTGACATCTATAATCCTTTAACACTGGGAATGCTTTGCTCCACGTTCTTCTTGCTTTCATAGTTTGCACTGAGAAGTCAGTTGTAATTCTGATAGGTTTCCCCTTATAGGTCACTTGTTTTTCTCTTGTGGCTTTCAGAATTTTGTCTTTGTTTGGGGCGTCTAGCATTTTAACTATGATATGGCATGAAGAGTTTCTTTTCTGATCTTGTCTGTTTGGATTTCTATGTGCTTCTTGTATGTGTATTGGTTTGTCTTTTTTTAGTTTGGGGAAATTTTCATCTATTATTCTGTTGAAGATATGATCAATACTATTCTCTTGGGATTTTTCTCCTTCCTCTATTCCTATGATGTGGAGGTTCGATCTTTTTATAGTGTCCCACAGTTCCTGCTTGTTCCACTTTTGTGTATTTTTAAATTTTTCCTAATCTTTACTTGAAGTTTTTAGTTGTTCTGTGTTATCTTCCAGGTCTGATATTCTTTGTTCTGCTTCCTCCATTATACTTCTGAGGCTTTTTCCATTCCTTTCCTCTTGATTGGATGAGTGTTTGATTTCCTTTTTCATTTCATCTTTTGATTTCTTTAGTATTTCCACTTCCTTTTGGAGCTTCTCAATCTCTTCCTGAAGCTCTTTGCTTTGCTGGTTGGTTTCCTTATCTTTTTCATCATGGGATCTTTTCAGTGTTTACACTTCCTTCCGGAGTTTGTCATTCTCTCTCTCTAGGACCTTCTTGAATTTTTTATTCTCTCTCTTAAGTTCTCTGACATGTTCTTTATATTTTTTTTATTTCTTTGAGTATGTCCACAACTGTTCTTCTAATATCTGTGTCCTGGTCCATCCCCAGGGGGATCCCACTGTAGGAATCTCCCACAGGGTTGGTAGAGCTTGGTGTGGAATTGTGCTGGATAGCTTTAGTGTCAACTTGACACACCTGGGTTGAGGGAGCCTCAATTGGGGAATTGGCTCCATTGGATTGGCCTGTGGCCACATCTGTGGAGTATTGTCTTGTTGGTCGAGCAGTGTGGGAGGGCCCAGCCTACAATGAGTAGTGCCACCCTTGGCAGGTGGTTGTGTATGGTATAAGAAGGCAGACTGGGCATGAGCCAGGAGAGAAGGCCAGTGAACAGCATTCCTCCGTGGCCTGTGCTTCAGCTTCTGCCTCCAGGGTCCTGCCATGAGTTCCTGCCTTGGGCTCCTTGAGTGATGAACTGTGACCCAGGAGATGTGAGCCAAATAAACCCTTTCCTCCCCAAGTTGGTGTTGGTCAGAGTGTTTTGTCACAGCAATGGAAGACAAACTAGGAGAGGAATTATCCTGCATCTTCCTGTGCTTCAGGTGGTTTGGGGAAATCCCCAATCTCAAGGCTCACACAGACCCACCTTTTATACCAGCTGGGAGGACAACTTCAACCCCACAGCCACACAAGCCAATTGAGCCGAAGACAATTAAATCAAACCAAACAATCCACCTGTGCTTCAGGTGGTCTTGGGATATCCCCGATCTACAAGTTTCATTTATGTTTTGATGCTATGTGTACTCTAAAGTTCAAGTTAAAATTAAAAAAAAAAAAAACAACAGAAAAAAAAAAAGAAAAATATCATATACTTGGTAGCTTTGAGCCACAGAAATTTGGGGTTCAGGAGAAAAGTGTACTTGTTACTCTTTCAGAAGAAGAGTTAGGTTCCCAACATTTATACTGGGCAGCTCAGAATCACCTATAACTCCAACTCCGGGGAATCCAGTGGCCTTTTCTGGCCTCTGCAAGCACCCACACACATGTAGCATGCACACAGACACACACTCAGACATATAAGATAAAAATAAATCTTTTTTTTAAGTCCCCCAAATTTATTGCTTCACAGTTTAGTAGTCTGGATATCTAAGATCAAGGTGTCAGCCAGGCCACACTCCCTTGAGTGCAGACGGAGTCTCCTTACCTCTTCCTGCTTCCGGTAAACCCAGGCACTCCTTGCTTGTAGCGACACTAGCATACTGATCTTGGCCCCAGCCTACAATAGTGTTCCCCTTGCATCTCTACCTTCATGTGACTGTCTTTGTAAGAGAACTTACAGGATGAAGGTCCAACTTTAGTATATGATCAAGCTCACTACATCTGCAATGGCCCTATGTCTCAATACAAACATATTCTAAGGTACCCTCAGTTAGGATGCCAATATACCCTTTTGGAAAGACACAGTCCAACCCATAGCATTTCTCAAAAAATTTAGCAAAGGAGCAACAAACTAAAGGAAAGTTAGGAGAAAAAATTAATAACATAAAGATTGCAATTGATGTAATAGAAACCAATACATAATGGGAAGGACAGACAGACCCAAAAGCATTTTATTTAAAAGACCAATCATACTTAGA
This sequence comes from Rhizomys pruinosus, assembly GCA_009823505.1. Taxonomy (NCBI): domain Eukaryota; kingdom Metazoa; phylum Chordata; class Mammalia; order Rodentia; family Spalacidae; genus Rhizomys; species Rhizomys pruinosus. The sequence goes on along the minus strand of VZQC01006244.1, from coordinate 2,228,003 downwards.
AACAAATGGTTTTCTTACGACTTTTAAATTTCTAGAATTAAGTCAAGAAGTAGAAGCTTTGGTAAACAAACACTACTAATGAGCCTGAAGAATTGACCACTGGAAAGAGAATGCTATAAAGAAAATAGTTTATTTTCAAGCCCACAGTTCTAAAGTTCAAGAGCATGGCTGCAGACCCTCCTCAGCTCTGATAAGGGCATCATGGTCGATGACCACACAATGGCAGGAGCATGTATGGAAGACATCAGGAAGCAAAAAGAAGCAAGGAACTAGCAAAGAACAAGCCGTGCTCAATTATAACAGGCCACACTGGAGGGATCTCATAAGAACTGCATAGATCCTTTGCAAGCATGACGTCCCAATGACAAATTACCTTCCACTAATCTCCACTTCTTAAAGTTCCACCACCTACCAATACAGCCATACTGAGCACCAACCATCTAGCACCTGAACTCTTAGGGGATGTATTAAAACAGTTCTAAATCACAGCAGCCATGAAGAAGAGGAGGGAGGAGGTCTCATGCCTACATGGATTCCAGAGATCTTCCATGTGCTGCTTCATCCAATGGCCTCAACAGGTTCCAGCTTCTCTGCCTGACACAGACTCCAGAGAGCCAGAAAAACCCTGTAGCTCTTGCTCCTGAAAGTGAGGACACTTTTCACAGACGTCTTCCATAAACTTACATAAAGCTTTATTGTCCAGAGCCAGCCTATGTCCAGTTGTGATCATAACTGCAGGAAGGGGCTCACTCTTTCTCCTTCTAGTCAAAGGAGAAGTGAATGAGCTCAATGCCCTGCCCCTGTGGTCATGGGCTGCCCAGGGTAATAGTGCTTGGTCAAATTGGCTCAGTTTGGAAAAAGTGACAGACATGCTGAAATTTCTCCACAATCCTCTTGGACATTTTTTTTCCTTTTGTATTATAAATGCATATGCTGCTGGGCATGGTGGCTCATGTCTTTAATCCCAGCACTCCGGAGACAGAGGCAGGTGGATCTTTGTGAGTTCAAGGCCAGCCTGGTCTACATAGTGAGTTCTAGGACAGCTGGAAGACCCTGTCTCAAAAAGACCAAAAATTAATTAATTAATTAATTAAAAAATAAATACATATGTTGACTATATTAACAAAAAAATACAGAAAATATTTAAAAGCATCAAAAAGGAAATAAAAATTTCACAACAGAAAAGTAGCCTTACAAATATTTTTGTTAATTTTCTGTAGACTTCTATGAATATAGGGATAAGTTAAGCTTTACAAACTTTAAATGCATTGTACACATTTGGTAAACTATGCAGTTCAGTAAATAAAGCATGCTCCTCAAACTTTAGTGTTCTTTTAGGCTTCAATAAATTCGACAGCATAAATTATACAGATATACAAATTGGGAATTTTTTTCTTTTTTAGTTTAATTTTTTTTAATTTTTTGAGAACTTCAAACATGGGTATATCAATTCCACCTCTCCCTTTCCCTCCTCTAAATTCATTTATTTTGAAAGATGAATTATTTATACTTCTTTTTATCTATTTATTTTTTTCATTTGAACTAATTTTCTATTTTTAATTGCTTTGTTTCAGTAATTCTGACTAAAAGTGACAAGAGTCATCTAATACAAACAAAGATTTAAAATTCAGCTTTTCACAAAATCTGGAATTGCTTAAAGCAGCATTAAAACTACAGATGATAGATGATAGATAGATAGATAGATAGATAGATAGATAGATAGATAGATGATAGATGTTATTCAGGCTTGGTTTCCTAGGATCCTGCCATAACTTATTTAACTAGTATTATATCATCAGGGATGTGGTTTTTTTCTTATATCACGTATAATTTAATGCCCCGGGAAAAGTGATCATAGCTCAGAACCTTTAGGGGAAGGGACTGTGGGATTTCGTTTCCAAGACTTCACCTGAATCTCTTCCCTTGCTCGCTTCCCTGCCCCCATCAGCCGAGGTTGCATCACAGTCACTCTGAAAGGTCAGCTGGAGATATTTCCAAAGAACTGCATGGTGTGTACACTCTGCTGTGCTGTATGTCAAAGGGTAACATGTCAAAGGGAAACAGAGGAAATAACATCCTCTGATGACGAATGCACATTTCGAGATAAAACCTGTCTAACTTACTCCCTTAGAGGAAGTCCACCTTTCCCATGAAGTGAAAGCACAAAACTCATCATTTCTCAGAGGGATTTTGCTTCACCTTTCCTCTCTTCTTCCCTCCCCCCTTTTCCGTCCTCTTCTCTCTTCTCCTCTTCCCTCTCCTACTATCAAGGCTCAAGGAACATCTCAGAAGATAGGTTTTTCCCACCTCAATTAATGAAATCAAAATAATCTTCCACAGGTAGGTCTGGGGGCCCATCTTGTGAGTGATTCTAGATTTTGTCAAGGTGGCAGTTAAGATTAACTATCACAACATCTGGATGTGTGACTTCTGGCAATAGGAGAAACATTATCATATATTTATGCTGATCTAGTGCATATACAGCTTTCCAGAGAACCCTGCTTCAACTCTCAAGGATATTGCCCCCTAATTGTTGTTATAAAAGGCCATTCCACCATTCTATCAAGCCAGCTGCTTTAGGATAGTGAGGATCATGGTAAGGCCAGTGAATTCCATGAGCATGAGCCAATGCCACACTTCATGGCTGTGGGGAGAGCTCCTTGGACAGAAGCAATGTCGTGTGGAAGACCATGGTGGGTGAGATCACCTGTAAGTCTATGGATGGTAGAGAAGCATTAGGTACAGGAAAGGCAGGTCTACACCTAAAGTAAGTGTATAGCCCAGTCAGGACAAAAAGCCGTTCTTCCCATGATGGAAGTGGTCCAGTGTAGTCAACCTGCCACCATGTCATTGGCTTGTCACCCCAGAGGAAGGTGTCAAACTAGGGACACAGTGTTGGGTTTTGCTGCTGGTAGATTTGGCACTCAGCAACAGCCACAGCCAGGTCAGCCTTGGCGAATGGGAGTCCATGTTGTCAGCCTGTGCGTAACCTCCATCTCTGCCACGTTGTTCACAGGCCCATTTGGTAATGAAAGAAATGGGCAGGGAAAGAAGTTGGTGACTATCCACAGAACGGACCACCCTATCTACTCAGTTATTGAACTCTTCACCTGCTGCAGTCATTTATAGAGTAATTTACACAGGATGCAAGAATCTTTAGGTCCTTTGTCCATTTGGAAAGATCTACCCACATACCTCTTCCCCTAATGTCTTTCTCACCAATTTTTCAATCATGCTCCTTTCAAGTCCCTGGCCATCCAGCCAAACCATTGAACATAGCCCATGAATCTTTTCATTATTTTACATCAGCCATTTCTCCTTTCAACCAAAATGTATGACTATGTACACTGCCTGCAGTTCTGTCCACTAGAAAGATTTCCCTTTACCAGTGACCTTCAGGGTCGTGCCCAAAAGGAACTGTAATACTGCAGCTGTCCACTTATGGGTGGTACCTGCATCGCATGCAGAACCATTTGTAAACCAGGCCCTTGCTGAGGTTACCCTCCTTGTCAGTTAAGGACAACAGTGCTCTGATCACTAATAGTTAACTGGCTCCTGGCACTTGGCTAACTCAGAGTTAACAGACTTCTTCAGAATTTGTGGATGCAGAGGCTTGAGGAGGGGAAGAGTCTGATCCCAGAATTCTGGGAACAGATTGATAAGACAGCTGTTTTCTGGAACGCTGGGGAGAAGTTGTCATGTCCCTCTCATTTTCACATACATTGAAGAAGGTCTGCTACTAGGCCAGTTGGCAAGGCCTTAGGAAGTATTATGATGGGAAAATTCCCATGAGTTTTACACTGCTTGAGCAGTTATCATATGTGAACTCTGTGAACTTCCAACACTAAGCTTCTTAATAGAAGGTTTGGGGAGGCAGTAAAAACATACTGCTCTTGGGGCTGGAGAGATAGCCTAGCTGTTAAGAGCACCGACCGCTCTTACAGAGGACCCAGGTTCGATCCCCAGCACCCACATGGCGTCTGAGAGCCATCTGAAACTCCAATTCCAGGAGAACTCCAGCTCCAGCGGAATCCGAGACCCTCTTCTGACCTCCGTGGCATTGCACGACACGGGTGCACAGACCTGCATGCAGACAGTACATTGATACACATACAGAAATAAATAAAAAAAATTAAAAAAAAAACATACTGCTCTTCACAAGGGCAGGACTGATGGTTGTTTGGGTTTGCCAAGGAGGAGCCTTCAAACATGGCATCTTTCAGCCTTAAAAAAAAAATAAAAGAAGAAATCATAAGCTGAAGATACTAAAAAATATATGTGGCATATTTTGGAGTGATGCAGACTGGAAGGAACAACAACAATGACAAAGACTGAATCAAAGAACTGACCGAAATGGTGAACTTCTGCTCAAAACAGTAAACTTCTGCATCGAAATTTTAAAAGAGACTGAAAAAAAGATGAAAAACATGTTTGGCAGAATGCATGAGCTCTGGTGGGGTCGGGGGTGGGGCAAGGAAGGAAGAATGGGTCTGGATTAGATCAGAAATTTCTTAAGAAATGCACAAAGTTTCAATAAAAATTGGCTTTGGGGAAAAAAAAACCTGCTCCTGAGCAGAACAGCTGGAGTTACCTGGTTTCGCTCTCTGCTTCTTGGAATGGTTCACTGCATCTACAAGTGGCGAACAAACAGGGACATTACTGAAGCCTAGGGAAACTACCATGAAGTGCTGGAGAGGCACAATGTGCAAGGAACCCACTTCAGGATGCCAGAGGAACTAGGGGACAAGCTAAAAGTAAATGTGAAGATTACAAAAAAATATATAAGCTTTCTAAATATATAGATAAATATTTCCACTTCCTGCCTCTTTAAGGCATGCTGCATAGGCAACAATGGAAAGATAGTCCGTGAGTGCAAAGATAGGGCAAAATGATGCCTTCGAATGTTTGGTCTCTATCTTATGACTTTAGCTGCACACCCTGTGCAAACATCTGCTCCTTCAAAGGCAGGGGATCAAAAGATTTTATAGAAAGAGAGGAAAATTACTGGGAATCTTCCCACTAAATTCAGTTTTCTAGTTTTGTCTCTCATGAGAGATTGGGATTTAGTTTTGTTTAAATGCATGGCCAGCTCAATTATCATGTGAGTGACTGAATACTTCCTTTGGGTCTGTAATAATGTACTAAGGAACTATCCTGCTAAGGTTGTCTTGTCTTGTCTTTTGGTTATCTGTCTCAAGGAGAGGAAAGGAGAGGTGAACTGCCTGTCCTCTTTCTTTTGTCCATAGGAATAACCTGTTCTTCTCTATAAATCTCTGCCTGCATTAGACTGTGGGACCAAGGACCAGGAGCTCCAGCCTGCAGGGGTCAGCTAAATATCTACAGACACTCTCTTTCCCCCTCACTCCCAACAGTAGCTGCTGTGAGTCCATACTTCTGTGCTGGAATTTGCTCTTAGATAATATTCTTCAGTCTAGGGGCTGGAGACATGGCCTAGCAGTTAAAAGCGCCTACTGCTCTTGCAGAGGACCCGGGTTCGATCCCCAGCACCCACATGGCAGCTGAGAGCAGTCTTTAGCTCCAGTTCCAGGGGAATCCGACACCCTCTTCTCACTTCCGCGGCATTGCACAACACAAACCTACATGCTGACAGTATATTCAAACACATACAAAAATAAATAAAATTTTTTTAAAGATTAAAAAAAAAAGATTCCTCAGTCTGGGGGTTAATGACATTTGTGTGTTTGTTTGTGTGTGTGTGTGTGTGTGTGTGTGTGTGTGTGTGTTTAGTGTAGACCATTCTTAATGTGTTTTTCCCAGCTCATTTAGTAGTCACACACTCAAATTTTAGAAAAGCATTTCCCGGCCTATAACCAGAGCCCCAGACTGGGCCAGGCTGTTTGCTAATGTTTAAGCCTGGAATGAGCAATGTCAAAAAACCAACTAAGAAGCAGGATAAATCAAAGAGCCCTTTGTAGCCAGCACCACGAAAGCCAGCCTTCTAAGCCAGCCCCCTTGAGTTGGCAGAGGTGCATATGACATCATCCTAAGGATAGTTCTGCTGTCACTTCCCCTCCTGGGAATAATGAAGTAACTTAACACAGGGACAGTCCCTGTTCACCTGTGTTCTCCAAAAATATTAACTCAAGTATCTTAACTCAAATAGGACTGTGGCCTCAATTCTGACTCCATTGGCTTGGCTCCAAAAACTAATTCTAATGTCTGTAGGGGGACAGAAGGGATCCCAGAGAAAGAAATTTACCTTTAACAACAAAAATTAATTTTAAAATGTGATTGCATTAAATTACATTTGTAATTTATTGTCATTGGTATTGTTAATTTGTTTCTTGATCAATAACTTACAAAGGCTTTCATTTTGCTTTAATTTCAGCAAAACAATTTATGATTAATGACTTCCTTGAAATCTGGTGAGACATACACGTGACTGCTTAATTATCTTAAATAAATTTGGGGAAAAACATTTTTTTTCCTATTTATAAGAAGTTTTAAAACACTAGATTTAGGAAAAGGACAGAGTTGGGAACTGTCTGTACAATAACTAGAGGGTGAGTTTCTTTTTAAATCTTCAAGTGAGTTTCTTTTTAAATCTTCAAGTGAGTTAAGGCTGGGAATATATATTCTTGATAAATTTTCACACTTAACCCATATTAAAAGTAAAAAAATCTTAACACTGTTTTTCTTTACACTTTTTCATAAGAACTTTTTTTTTAATTTTTTTTATTATTATTATTTACCTTTGTATGTGTATGAATGTACTGTCTGCATGTAGGTCTGTGCACCCATGTCGTGCAATGCCGCGGAGGTCAGAAGAGGGTCTCGGATTCCCCTGGAACTGGAGTTCTCCTGGAATTGGAGTTACAGACGGTTGTTAGCCGCCATGTGGGTGCTGGGGATCGAGCCCGGGTCCTCTGCAAGAGCGTCGGTGCTCTTAACCGCTAGGCTATCTCTCCAGTCCCACTTTGTACACACATATATGTTGCTCACATTGCTTTGTACAGTTGTGGGCCATCACAACAAAATTATTTATACTCTTAAATATTTATCAAAAATCTATTCAAGGGGTTGGAGAGATGGCTCAGCAGTTAAAAACACTGTCTGCTCTTGCAGAAGACCCAGGTTTGGTTCCTAACACTCACATGGCAGCAAACAATCTTCTCCAGTTCTAGGAAATCTGATGCCCTCTTCTGATCTCTGTAGGCATTGCATGACATAAGTGTACTTGTCATGCTTACAGGCAATACACTCATACACATAAAATAAAAATAATAAATAAAATATTTTTAAAACTAATTAAATGTTATGTAAATAATAATAATAATGAAGAAGAGGAGGAAGAAGAAATCTAATATAATAAACAAAAGTAAAGTTTTTTTCATAAAAATCTCTATTCATTATTCCACAAAATAAAATTGTAACTAGATTTTCCTAAAGCCATATCTGAATATTCTCATGCTTCCCAACTTGTCTGTAAGGACCCATTGCTACCGTGTCGGCTCCCCTTACTCCTGGCCTCTGCTTATCCTTTCTGGATGTTTCCAGTATGTGCTCTGCATTTTAAATTATTTTAAATAGAAGTAAATACATGCTTATCTTATTTGAGATATTTACAGCCCACCCCATCTTCTAAAAAAATAAAACACCACCAACTAATCTATTAAATAAGTCCTTTAAAAACACAAAAAATGAACATTTAAGGTTGGATACTACTAATTCTTCATAAAAATCCAAATAGTGCTCAGGGCCCTGGAAATGCCACCTCCTCCTCATTTTTCATCTAAAATATACATGTTTATAAAAACAAATTTTTTTCCATATTAACAGTGACTTCTTAAGTATTAAAGATTTTGGTCTCATATTTTTACACCTATTTAAATCATTATAGTTATTATTACATGCCAGCCATCAAATAAAATTGTACTGTAAGTATATACATTTTTTAATTATTTTTATGTGTATGAGTGTACTATCTGCATGTAGGTTGGTGCACCCATGTCGTGCAATGCTGTGGAGGTCAGAAGAAGGTGTCAGTTTCCCCTGGAACTGGAGTTAAAGATGATTCTTAGCCACCATGTGGGTGCTGGGTCCTCTGCAAGAGCAGTCGGCACTCTTAACCACTGAGCCGTCTCTCCAGCCTCTCATTCCTAAGTTAAACAGTTATAACCTTTGCTTGAGGTTCATAAAAAATATCTTACTTGTTATTTGTATACTTTATCCTAAAAATATTATCATATATGATTGTTTTTCAAAAATAAAATGCAATTAAGTAATTCAAAAAGTTCAAAATGAGAGAAAATCCTGTTACTTTGATCACAAAGACCAATTAATAATTCTTGCCTATATTTTTTGGATAACATATGATAAAGGTTTCTAGGGTAACAAAATAGAAACAAGTTAAAAATTATATAATATTTTAAATTTAAAAATATTTTCTTTTTTAAGTTAGTTACAAATTCTGTATTCATATTTGTTCTTTCTGTTAAAATATACAATTACAAAAGTTTTATTTAAATTCTGCACTTACTCTTTAAAAGCTTTATTTGGTTTTTTTTGAAGTTTACACTTAACTCATAAAAAATAAAATAAAAACACTTCTTTCTGGCAGCCGGTGGTGCCAGATTTGGTGCCTCTGTGTCTTTGTGTGGGCGGCCCCTGGGGCACAGGAGCCTGGAAGTCGCTCCAGACAGGTACTGGCAGGCTAAATCAGGCATATCCCTCACACACCCCACACACACACACCCCCACCAAATGGAACTGATGAGAGAGTATCCAAGTGGACTTTTTTGGAGAACCTTCAGATCAGGAAGGGAAAAATGACTTAGACTTCCAATATCCAACATATAAACAAAATTGAAAGCCTGAAACCCAGACAAGTCAATACTCCATAAACAAGGAGGAGGGAAGAAAAAAAAAAGAAAGAAAGAAAAAGAGCATCTGAAGGAGCCAAGCAAAACCAGCCACTAACATAGTGAAAAGACATTAGTGATTTGAATCACAAAAGGGAAACCCACATGCCAAGGACACACGAAAGGACAACATGGGAAAGGTGCAGGATAATCCCGCACCAGGCTCTACCAAACCTGTAGGAGATAGCTACAATGGGATCCCTCTGGAGGTGACCCAAGGAACAGATCTTAAAGGAATATTTGCAGACCTATGCAGAGAAATTAAAGAAAATAAAGAAGAATTCAGAGAACTAAAGAGAGAGAATGAAAAATTCAAAAAGGACCTAGAGGGATACAATGACAAACTTCGGAAAGAACTAAAGGAAGAGATTGACAAACTCCAGAGGGAGAAAAAAACAAACTCCAAAAGGAAATAGAAACATTGAAAAAGGAAGCCAACCAATGAAGAAAAGAACACCAAGAAGAGATTAAGAAGCTCAAAAAGGAAATGGAAATACTAAAGAAAACACAGGATGAAATGAAAAAGGAACTAGAACACTCATCCAATCAAGAAGAAAGGAAAGGAAAAAGCCTCAGAAGTAGAATGGAGGAAGCAGAACAAAGAATATCAGATCTGGAAGATAACACAGAGCAAATAAAAAGCTCAAGTAAAGAATATGAAAAATTTAAAAATACACAAAAGTGGAACAACCAGGAAATATGGGACACTATGAAAAGATCAAATCTCTGCATCATAGGAATAGAGGAAGGAGAAGAATCTCAAGAGAATACTATTGATCAGTTCTTCAACAGAATGATATATGAAAATTTCCCCAAATTAAAAATAGACAAACCCATACAAATACAAGAAACACACAGGACTCCAAATAGACAAGATCAGAAAAGAAACTCTCCATGCCATATCATAGTTAAAATGCTAGACGCCCAAAACAAAGACAAAATACTGAAGGCTACAAAAGAAAAACAAGTCACATACAAAAGGAAACCCATCAGAATTGCAATTGACTTCTAGGCACAAACCATGAAAGCAAGAAGAACATGGAGCAAAGCATTCCCAGTGTTAGAGGACTATGGATGCCAACCCAGAATATTTTACCCAGCAAAAATGTTGATTATAGTTGAAGGAGAGAGAAAAATCTTCCAGGACATAAACAAGATGATAGAATATATGTCTGGAAAACCAACTCTTCACAAAATACTTGAAGCAATTCAAAGGGCAGAAGAGAGGAGAAACAATCCTCAAACACCTAGGAAAAGAAACTAGTAAAAACATAACCATAGGAGTAGAATCAGAGGCTAAAAGTCCAAATGGATAATAAGGTGAAAGGAAGCAACATCCAATTATAACCTTAAATATTAATGGGCTAAACAATTCTTCAGGATCTCAAGGCACAGATTAACCCCAGAACACTAATAGTAGGGGACTTCAATAACCCAGTAAGTCCCTGAGACAGATCAACAGGACAAAGGATAAACAGAGAGACATCTGAACTGAATGATACAATACACCAAATGGACCTCACAGACATCTATCGAATATTCCACCCAAATGCCAGAGAATACACTTTCTACTCAGCACCCCATGAAACATTCTCCAAAATAGACCTTATACTAGGACACAGGGAAAAACTCAACAAACACAAAAAGATTGAAATAATCTCATGCATTCTATGAAAACACAGTGCAATAAAACTCAATATCAACACCAGGATAAACCCTACAACCTACAAGAACACATGGAGACTAAACAACACTCTCCGGAATAATGAATGGGTCAAGGAAGAAATAAAGAAAGAAATAAAAACATTCCTGGACCGGAATGACAATGATAATACAACAGAGCAAAACCTATGGGACACTTTAAAAGCAGTCCTAAGAGGGAAGTTTATAGCGCTAAGTGCCTACATTAAAAAAAAAGAAAGAGCCTAAGTGAATGATCTAACACTGCAGCTAAAAATACTTGAGAGACAAAAACAAATGAACCCTAAACGCAGCAGACAAGAAGAAATAACAAAAATCAGAGCAGAGATCAATGACATTGAAACAAAGAAAAACATACAAAAAAAAATCAATGCAAAAGTTGGTTCTTTGAGAGAATTAAACAAGATTAGACAGACCTCTAGCCCAGTTAACCAAAAGAAAGAGGGAACAACTCCAAATCAATAGAATCTGTGATGAAAGGGGAAATATCACAACAGACAATGAAAA
>VZQC01006244.1:2182181-2205644 GCA_009823505.1 Rhizomys pruinosus | reverse complement strand
ACAATTGACAAATGGGACCTCATTAAACTCAAAAGCTTCTGTACATCAAAGGAAGCAATAAAGGAAGTGAGGAGAAGACCCACAGAGTGGGAGGAAACCTTCACTGCAGATACATCTGACAAAGCATTAATTTCCAGAGTATACAAGCTACTCAAAAAACAAAGAAGAAAGAAAACAAATGAATCACTCAAAAGATGGAGCAAAGAACTGAATAGAGACTTCACAGAGGAGGAATTAGAGATGGCTGAGAAACATCTTAAAAACTGTTCAATGTCACTAATAATTAGGGAAATGCAAATTAAGGCCACTTTAAGATATCATCTCACTCCAATAAGACTGGCCAGGATCAAGAAAATAAATGATACCAAGTGCTGGAGAGGTTGTGGGGAAAGGGGAACACTCATCCACTGCTGGTGGGAATGTAAACTCGTAAAGCCACTATGGTCAGCAGTGTGGAGAACCCTTTGAAGACTTAGAATGAACTTGCCACCTGACCCAGCCATACCACTCCTAGGCATGTACCACCAAGACTCACCCCACCGCAGAGATACATGTACGGTCATGTTTATTTCAGTTCTCTTCACAATAGCAAGGAGCTGGAACCAACCCAAATGCCCCTCAACTGACGAGTGAATAGAGAAAATGTGGTACATCTACACAATGGAGTTCTATGTAGCAATAAAGAAAGATGACATCATGAGCTTTGCAGGAAAATGGCTGGAACTAGAAGACATCATGCTGAGTGAAGTAACACAGTCCCAGAAAAAACAAACGACAAATGGTATCCCTCATCTGTGGATGCTAGTGACAATTACTTAGTTGTAAGTATTTCTTGTGCATGGCCACTTGAGCTTTTGTCCAAGCAGTTGGGAGTGATGCATATTGGAAACAACAACAACAACACAACAACAACAACAGAAAGGACTGCATCAAAGAACTGACTGAAACAGTGAACTTCTGCTCAAAACAGTCAACTTCCACATGGAGAATATCGAGAAAGAGATGAAAAGCATGTTTGGCAGTATACATGAGCTCTGGTGGGGTGGGAGCATAGGGTGGGGAATATGGGTCTAGATTTGATAATCTTGTACAAAATATATACTAAAAAAATAAATGTAAAAAAATAAAATAAAAAGGATACTTGTACTCATAAATTATTACTTATTGCTAAAAATGAAAAAAAATAAAGAAGAAGAAAAAGTTCCTTAATAAACCATACTTGATAGTTGTGTAACAAAAAAATTAAATAAATAAATAAATAAATACACAATGTAATCAAACCAGAAATGACACAATTTATTGTTTATATCTTTAAGTCACTAAACCTTCTCTATTATACATCTAGGAAATTATGTTTATTTTTAATGTCCATTCTGTAACTCTCTATACTTTTCTTATTGATATGCAGTCTTAGAAATGTTAAAGCTTATTTAAAATGATGGTTCATTTTTTTCATGGGACTGCACTTATTTTATCATAGAAAACCAATGATTGATTCTCTAAAGGTTTTAAACATTGTCAGAAGAGATTTATTTGGAAAGAAGCTATAGATGAACAGCCATAATGAGGCCTTGAAGTTGGAGAGCAATAGAAGAAACAGCATCATATCACTGGCAGCATGGTTAAGTTTTGAAGGGAGAACCTTCAAATTCCCTCTCTAAATATTTTATGTAATTGTTTGCATGCTGGTAAAATGACTTTTTCCAAATAAAGATCAAACATAGGCATTGTAATATAAAAAAATTACTCTTTTTAATTTTTTTCAAAGCCAATTTTTATTGAAGCTTTGTGCATTTCATACAAACTTTCCAATCAAAATTCTTTCTGATTTTCTAAATGTTTTCATTTGTCATTATCAAACACACACACACACACACACACACACACACACACACACACTGTATTAGTCACTTTTCTGTTGCTGTGATAAAACACCATGACCAAAGGAACTTATAAAAGGAAGAGTTTATTTGAGCTTACGATTGATGGTTCCAGGGAATTAGAGTCCATTGTGGTGGGAGGCATGGCGGCTGGAGCTGCAGCAGCAAGCCAAGGGTCACATCTCGCGATGAGCACAGGATGCAGAGAGAGAGACTGGAGACTGCGAGGCTTGTTAAACTCACTAAGCCTGCTCCCAATGACATACTTCCTCCAGCACAGCCACACCTTCTAAGACCTCCAAGAACACTGCCACCAACTGGAGACAAAATGTCTGAATACTTAAAGCCTATGGGGGACACTCTCATTCAAACCACCACACACACACAAACACACACACACACACACACACCCCACATTATTTTTGTCTATACACTTTACAGATTAAATAATTCCAAACATATTCTACAATGCTCCGTCACTAACACAGCTACATATTTCACTAATGGTACTAGTCAAGGTCAAACAACCTATACAAAACTTAAAGAAAAAAACTTAACACACATCCTATAAGTCTACACAACAAAATTAATTGTTCACTGTCTGCCTCCTCCTGACTGTTGTTATTCAACCTTTTTATCTCCCAGTACATCACTGAATCTTTGCCATTATTAAAAATGACTTCCAGGGGCTGGACAGATGGCTCAGTGGTTAAGAGCACCACCTGCCCTTTCAGAGGACCTAGGTTCGATTCCCAGCACCCACATGGCAGCTGAGAACTGTCTTCAACTCCAGTTCCAGGGGAATCCGACGCCCTCTTCTGACCTCCACAGCATTGCACGACATGGGTGCACCAACCTACATGCAGACAGTACATTCATACACATAAAAAAAAAAACTACTTCCATTTCCTTAAATAAAAGTAACTCCACCTGTGAACGTTTCTTACAGGTACAAACTTCAGTGAGACAGCAGAGACATGGGTGTATGTCACTCATTCGTTCTCATTCAGGTTTCCCAGGGCCACTGTCACAGGTAAATGACCAGACTGATTAACCAATGTCCCTTGTGACTATAAAAAACGGCCCAACATTGGCATGCTTTATCACATGCCTCAGCATCCTTCCTGAGCCATAAATTCTCTTTGACATGATCATAGGTGCAAAATGTTGTCACCTCACAGCCCTCTCAGGCTGCACTTCACACCCCTTCCTTTTTAGAAGGAACAAACCCACAGGTCTTCCACCTAATGAGATTTAACAGATGGCTGTAACTTTCTCTAGATTTACTTGGGCCACGACTCAAGCAGAGAAAAAAGACTCTTCATTTGTTAAGCACTTTTGCTACCCCTCACTTAAGCCAGTGATTGCTTTGCCTGCTTTTTGACTGATTTTCATATTTCCCACAACTCTGGGATCCCATACAATCCTCAAGTTCAGGCTGTTGTAAAACACAAAAATCACACTTTCAAATTATATCTATCTAAACACGAAGGGTGGGGATTTATGCCACCCCCAAAGAACAATTGGCCATGGCTCTTTACGCCATAACTATGAAATTTTGGATGAACAGCGGTGCTCTTCTGCTCAACATGGGTTAAAACCACTTCCACTCCCAATTTGAAACCTATTTGATGAAAGGATTTAGTCTCTAATGAATAGAAACCCAGCTAAGTAAAAGCATGGGGTCCAGGTTAAGCTTATATATCCACATATCATGGCAAAGATTTCTGGGTGCCCCATAAAGACTAATGCCACACCTTACTCTGTATAGAATCTTTGGAGGCTCCTTTGAAGAAAATGTGCTTTTCTACTGTCAAGGATGAGAACGTGTCTCATGCCCAACAAGCAGCTGTCCCTTCCTGGGGCCAGATAAGAAACTCATTCAAGAGGATGACTGTCTAATTAGAAGTGCCATATGTGAGGTTTCCCCTATGATTACATTCATAATGATGCTTGCTTTTGTTCATGTCCATACTACACAAAATGTATGTATGCCTTGTATGGCTCAAGTAAGGCCAGTTGTTGTAAGGTCTCTGCTATAAGTGAATTGTACCTTTGCATGCTCTGAAGTTATGGTGGGGCCTGTTAGATAGCATAAAAATGGGAAAAAATATTTAGTCAGGATAATATGAAGGTACCTTGGAGAAACATCACTAATCAGATTTTAACAAATAATAAATTTTGGGAATTAGGGGGTGTGCTAGATAGCTTTAGTGTCAAGTTGACACACCTGGGTTGAGGGAGCCTCAGTTGGGGAATTGGCTCAGTCCCCTCAGTCGGGGACTGGCCTGTGGCCACAACTGTGGAGTATTGTCTTGATTGTTGGGCAATGTGGGAGGGCCCAGCCTACTATGGGTGGTGCCACCCATGGGCAGGTTGTGGTGTATGGTATAAGAAAGAGCAGGCTGAGGGCTGGGTGTGGTGGCACATGCCTGTGATCCTAGCACTTGGGAGGCAGAGGCAGACAGATCTTTGTGAGTTCAAGGCCAGCCTGGTCTACAGAGTGAGTTCCAGGACAGCTGGGGCTACACAGAGACCCTGTCTCGAAAAGCCAAAAAAAAAAAAAAAAAAAAAAAAAAAAAAAAGAAAGCAGGCTGGGCATGGGCCAGGGGAGCAAGCCAGTAAGCAGCATTCCTTCACCACCTGTGCCTCATCTCCTGCCTCCAGGTTCCTTCCATGAGTTCCTGCCTTGGGCTCCCTGAGTGATGAACCATGACCCAGGAGATGTGAGCTGAATAAACCCTTTCCTCCCCAAGTTGGTGTTGGTCAGAGTGTTTTGTCACAGCAGTGGAAAAGCGAACTAGAACATGGGGCTGGAGAGATGCCTGCTCTTGCAGAGAACCTAGGTTCAGTTCCCAGCACCCACATGGCAGCTGACAACCGCGGGTAACTCCAGTTCCCCAATAGGCTCCAAGTATTTGGACATTTTGTCCCCAGTTGGCGGTGCTGTTTTGGGAGGTCTTAGAAGGTGTGGCCATGCCGGAGGAAACCCATCACTGGAGGCGGGCTTAGAGAGTTCAAAAAGCCTTGCCAGTCTCCAGTGGCTCTCTCTGCTTCCTGTGCCTGCTTGAAGACATGAACCTCTAGCGCCTGCCACCATGCCTCCCCTGATGATGGACTCTTCCTGGAACTGTCAACAGTAAGTTCATATAAACTCCCTTGGTCTTGGTGCTTATAGCACAGTAACAGAAAAGTGACTAACTCACACAGGAGTCCAACGCGCTCTTCTGACCCCACTGTCACTACAAGGATGCACTTACAAATATGCTGGTATTGCATTCATACACATAAAAAGTAATAAAATATAATAAAAATTGGGGAATTTGCAAAAAGTCAGCCTATGTTCAAGATGCAAGACAATGTAGAGGTATTAAACTTAAAGGGAGCTTCTAAGGAGAGCATTTACTCCACTATTCCTTTAAATATGTCTTTCTATGGGTTCCTCAGGATGCTGAACAAACAAATTTTTCTTGGTTCAGGGCTTGAGAGATGGCCTAGCAGAGTACAAGAGCTGAGTACTAGTTGCTCTTTCCGAGGACCCAAGTTCAATTCCCAGCACCCATATGGTAGATAACATCCATCTGTGACTCAGTCTCACAGGATCCAATGCCATTTTCTGACCTCCTTAGATATTGCACAACATGGGTGCACCTACCTACATGCAGGCAATACATTCATACAAGTAATTTTTTTAAATTTCTGGGTTCAATTGGCAGTAGATATGAATTAAAAAGTATTCGATGTACAAGAAGGAAACTCAGTACATCATCTACTAGCTAATGACTTCATGAGTTTATCTGTAAGATATAATGCAATGTAACTGAAGATGAGGCTACTAGTCAAGGTCAGGTTGTGTTTCATACAGAGCAAGTATTACCAGCTTCCTTTATCATCCAACAAAGATGTTTGTGCATTGATTATTTTGTTTCTTTACCAGTTTTAAATTCTTCTCTTGAGCACAATATGTCGTTGCCCTCTGGCAAGAGACTCCCTGTGAGATGGGTCTTTTGTATAATGGCATTGCTTTTCAAACTTTTCTTGCCAATTTCTGTAGTGTATGCTCCATCAGATGGATCTTCCTGTTACCATCCCTGACTCCCACTCATTGGATTTCTCAGGGTCTCTCCATCAACTGTGATGACCAATTGTCTCTCCTAAGTCCCAGTCAAGTCAAGAATATGGCAGCTTTTATCTTAGCTGTTCCAGTTCTAACAATAAGGTTACAGAGAGTAGTTTCACAATTATCCAGTAGCTTCAGCAAACAGCCAATCAATCTCTCTGCACAGACATTAACTAAAGTTAATTAAGAACTTTGCATCTTGATTCTACAGATTTGAGCCACTACTGAATTCTTATTACTTAAACATCATTTAGGGTATAAATAATTTCACTAAAACATCATTTGGGCTGTAAACAAATTCTTGAAATGTGTTGCTTTAATATCACTGACAACTCCAATATTATATTCAACAACAAACACACCAAATCAAAAAAAATTAATAAGATAGGGGCTGAAGAGATAACCTAGCAGTTAAGAGCACCAACTGCTCTTGGAGAGGACCTGGATTTGATCCCCAGCACCCACATGGTGGCTGAAAACCGTCTTTAACTCCAGTTCCAAGGGAATCTCACACCTTCTTCTGACCTCCGCAGCATTGCACGACCTGGGTGCACAAACTTGCATGCAAACAGTACATTCATACACATACAAAAATAAATAAAATTTTAAAAATTTAAAAAAATAATAAGATTTGGAAGGCAAAGCTTGGTCTGGCCTGACTTGTTGTCCTGGCTTTAGCCATTCCTGGGACCAGGCATAACTGTTCTCTTCCTGTTATTCCTTATCCCTTGCCTACTACAATGGTTTGTAAGCTATTAATCCCATATTAATAATAAGTTTGAAGCATATTTTGCTATAAATAGGTTCACAAAGAAAGCAACATATTAGTAGTTACTCCCCTTGTCCCTTAAGGATAACATTCTGATCACTAATACTTAATAGCTCTTGGCACTTGGCTCACTCAGTTAACAGACTTCTTCAGGTTTTGTTGATGAAGAGACTTGAGGAAGGCAGAGTCTGCTCCCAAGATGCTGGGAAGACTGATAAGACAGCTTTTCTGGAACGCTGGGGACGGGTTGTCACGCCCCTCCCGGTCTTTGCATACATTGAAGAAAGTATGTTGCTGGGCCAGTCAACGCAGCCTTGGGAATGCTGCACCATGTTCTTACTATTATAAAGGGAAATGCCCATGTGCTTTGCACTATTCAGCACTTATCATATGGAAACTCTGTGTATTCTTCCAATACTAAGCTTCCTACTAAAAGATTTGAGGAGACAGAAAAAAAAAAAAACCCCTGCTCCTGAGCAAATCAGCTGGAGTCACCTGGTTTCATTCTCGGCCTCTCGCAATGCTCAGCTTTAGGGCACCTACACCTAGCCTTCTCATCTTCAATCAACAGAGCATAGGGCATACCCCATGAGGCCATAGGTGCAAGCTTGGGAATAGAAGATATCATAGCATGAACAGGAGCCATATGCATTTGGGCAACTTCTCCATGTAGTTTGCTTATGCCTTCAGGACTGTTCCAGACTTCTCATGTAAATGCCACATCCATTTGCATTTAGACTGGTATTGTACACACTGAACTTTATGGGTCAGATAATACCCAGCTCATGATGGGAAACTCCAGTCACATGATAACTTGGTGGTGCTTTGTCAACTGTTCGGTTTCCACTAAGGCTCAGAAACAGGCCAAGAGCTACCTTTCAAGGAAAGGGTAGTTATCTGAAGATGATGTCAGGGTCTTACTCCAAAACCCCAAGGGCTTCCATTGTGATTTATCTATCGAGGTCTTCCAAAGACTCCAGACAGCCTCCCTCTTGGTAGTCAACCCTTCAAGTACCATAAGGTCTACTGGATCATATAGCTCTAACAGCAAAGCAGCCTACATAGCAGGCTGGATGTGTTGAAAAACATCTTGTTCTGGGCCCCACTCAAAACTACCAGCTCTCTAAGCTACTTGGTATATAAGCTAGAGTAACATACCCAAATGAAGTATCTGCTGCTACCAAATCCAAATAGACTCACTAGCATTGTGTTTCTTTCTGATGGTAGGAGGGATGGGTGCACCATTCTATCCTTCATCTTAGAATATATCTGCATGACCCAGGTCACTAAACTCCTAGACCTTCACTGAGGTAAAAGGCTCTGGAGTTTTGGTTGGATTTATTTCCCATTCCCTGATGAACACGTACTTTACCAATAATCTAGAGAAATTATGACCTCCTGCTCACTTGATCCAAAGGACATAAGGTCATAATGTAATGGACCAGTGTGATGAAGATCCCTCTGAACTATGTCATGACACAGGGTCAGAGAATTAATCTACCCCTAAAATGGAATGGTAATGTGCTCTCTTGTCTTCTTGAAAAAAGAGAAAGACTGGAAATCTGACAAGGCTTAAGAACTCTGAAGGCCTGTTCCCAGTGACATGCTTCCTCCAGCACAGCCACACCTCCTAAAGGTTCTGTGACCCTTCTCAAAGAGCACAATGAACTGGGGACCAAGTGTGCGAACACTCATCAAACCACCTCATTTGATTTCTAGTTTTATTGGGGGAGCATTTTTTTCCCATGGTTTTATCCCAAGGCTGTGCTTACCATGGTGAAGTGTTTTTTCTAAGAGGCAACAAATAAATGGATCATGGTTTGTTTGTTTATCTAATCTGTTAGTCTGAATCTTTTGATTGGGAAATAGAGACAATATTCAAAATTAATATTGAAAAATACAATGGATGAAAAAAGATTGGATCTGTCAGTACTTCTTTCTTAGTATGATGGGTTTTGAATTCCTTCCCTGCCTGTGGTATTTCATGTAGCAAACCACACAGATGGGGGAGGTGCAGTTTGTAGCTCCAGTTCAAATCTATAAAACCAGGGGCTTAATTTAAAAGCTAAAAGGAGCCAGACCCCCCCCCCAAAAAAAAACCTGAGTGACCCTTGAGCACCAGATCCTCAACTGACCTTGAGAAAACAAAAATCTTGGTTAATCTGGGCTAACTGTGTGGCCTTAAACATCCAAAAGGAAAGTATAACCAGAAATAAGTAAATTGTAAGGCCTGAGAAATTGTACTTCAGGTATAAAACTTGAGATCTTAGTGAAAAGAAAAAAAGTAAAAACAAAACAAAACAAAAAAAAGGCACAGTTGTTTTTCCTGTCTTACTGGCAAGTGCAGCTACCCTGTGGCTGCCACTGCTTTTGCCATCCTTCAAAGACGTTAGACACATCTTTTCAACCTTCTAATATCGACTGAAGACTCTTGTCTCTCCAAGAATCCCCCAAACCTTCAGTGCTAGAGACTGCTGAGACATCCAACTTGTGGACTGAGCTACTACTGGGGTTTCAGCCTTTTCAGAGTATAGACTGCCATTGTTGGACTACCTAGGCTGTATCATGGAGACCAGTACAGGAAGATCAAGACAGGACGAGGTGCTTACTGGACCTCATTTGGTGACCACGAGAAAGGAAGACCCCAGTGTTGAGCACAAGGGCAGAACTGATGGTGGTTTGGGCTTGCCAAGGAGGAGCCTTCAAACATGACATCTTTCAGTCTAATAGAGAAAAAAAAAATCATAAGCTGAAGATGCTAAAACTTATGATATATGTGGCATGCATATATGCATATTTTGGAGTGATGCATATTGGAAGGAATAACAACAACAACAACAAAAAAAGACTGGGCCAAAAAACTGGCTGAAACGGTGAACTTCTGCTCAAAACAGTAAACTTCTGCGTCGAGAATTTTGAGAGACTGAGAAAAAGATGAAAAACATATTTGGGAGAATGTATGAGCTCTGATGGGGTAGGGTGGGCAGGAAAGGGGCACAGGTCTAGATTAGATTGGAAATTTTGTATGAAATGTACAAAGCTTCAATAAAAAATTGGCTTTGGAAAAAATTTTTTAATTAAAAAAAAAAAAATACAGGGGCTGAGGTGGTCCAGTGGAGTTTGAAGCACAACACAGAGTTGAGCGACGCCATTCTCAGTTCCTGAATCATCACTCACTGTGGCGTTGATGGGACTGTCAGAGTTCCCTGGAGATCATACTGCAGCTTCCACGTTGACAGCCTTCACTGATCTCTTCCCTGGTAGATCCAGACCTAGACCGAACCTATTCTGCTCAGTTCTCTCCTGGTGTGTGGCAGCAGTGTGGGGAGAGGAGACAGGAGGGTGGGAAGCCTCCTTGGTGGATCCTTGGTCCAAGTAACCTCAGCAAGAGCCATGCAGGGAGACTCTCTGCCTCCACCCTTGTAGCATACATTAGCACTGGGCTCCAGAGTCTGCACTGATGCCTAGAGCCTCTCATTGACCCCATCCCTGGGTCTTGTCTCCATAGCTCTTCTCTGTCTGGATGTTCCAGAGGCTCTGGTGTTAGGGGCAGGTGAATGTGGAAGCTCCCTTGTCTGGTACTTCTCACTGACTGTAACCAGAGCCCTGTGTATTAAGGCTAAATCTCTGCTTCGGGCCCTTCAAGCCCAGGCTGCACTGGCTCTGGGTCTCACTGCTGGCTGACTGTCTGTCTAACTCTTGATCACACAACTAACCACCTGTTCATATAGCACCAGGGGAAGGCGAGAGAGGATTTCCCCAGCAGTTCCCACAACTTCAGCCTGAGCCACGTGGAACAGCTGCACATCACTTCGTGGATGCTCCTGCCTGCTTCCTCATGGAGATATTGCCGGGCTTAATGAAGTAATTTACAGCTATCGTCTCTTGCAGGAATAGAGATCTCTGTGTGTTATCTTGTTTCTCTTATTGAGTCAAACCAATGGGGCTCCTGGTTGCTTTTACCCAGAAGTGCATCTGATATGCAAAGTCCCAGCTATGTATCTAGCAGCATTTATAAACATAAGGAGCTCCTTATTTTAGTTTTCAATTGTTTCACTCTTTTACTTCAGGGCACTGTTAACTGAATCATGTGGTCTTCCTTTTAATATAGTCCACCACTCAATTCTTTCTTGGGATTCTTCTGTGTTTTGCCACAGTCTCAACATAACCATCACTATGTTCTTTATTTTTATTTTGTTTGGTTTTATACATTTTATGCCATTTCATTACTTAATGTGGTACATCTACACAATGGAGTTCTATGCAGCAGTAAAGAAAGACGACATCATGAGCTTTGCAGGAAAATGGCCAGAACTAGAGGACATCATGCTGAGTGAAGTAACACAGTCCCAGAAAAACAAACGAAGAATGGTATCCCTCATCTGTGGATGCTAGTGCCAATTACCTAGTTGTAAGTATTTCCTGTGCATGGCCCCTTGAGCTTTTGTCCAAAGCAGTTGGGAGTGATGCATATTGGAAACAACAACAACAACAACAACAACAGATAGGACTGCATCGAAGAACTAACTGAAACAGTGAACTTCTGCTCAAAATAGTCATCTTACTCATGGAGAATTTTGAGAAAGACTGAGAAAAAGATGAAAAGCATGTTTGGCAGAATGCATGAGCTCTGGTGGGGTGGGGAAATGTGGGGAGGTACACGGGTCTAGATTTGATTAAATAAATAAATAAATTTTTTAAAAATTGGATGGCCTTTGATATTTAAACAGCATATGGGGACCTGTGCTGTTGTTCCAATGGAATGATATATACTCGATAATATGAGCAGTGTGTTTTTCGGTCCTCCGATACTATACTCATCCTCCCTTAAGTTTTAAGGACTTATTAGTGTCATGGTTTGGAATACCACAATGCTGAGAAAAACCCTCCGGTTTGGATGCTTGAGATGGTTAATCCAGATTGTTAATTTGATGGGATCTGGAAACAAGAGATGTGCCTCTAGGCATGTCTGTAAGGGTACTTCCTGGAACAATTAACAGAGAGAGGAATGGGGCACATCCTCTGAAAGTGGCCTAGATATAAAGAGGGCCAAGGAAAAAGCCATTTTGCTTGCCTGCCTGCCTGCCTGCCTTTGCTTCTTGCTGGGGAGTGCCTATCCTTCATTGACATCAGACTCCAACTTCTTTGGCTTTCCAATGTTTATTGAAGACTAGAAAGTCATCAGGAATCTTACAGGTCTTCAGCACCCTGTTGGGACTGTGAGGCACTCAGCTTCATGGACAGGGTTCTCAGCCTCTTCAGTGAGCAGAAAGCCACTGTCTACCTATTTAGTTCTTATATATTATAGCTTTTTGTATTAAATCTAATTTTATAATATTTATGCATTGTAGCAATTCTAGAGAACTGTGCTTATACAGATTGTAATGCAAGGAGTGGGTTGACCAGCCATTGATGCTGATAGCAAATTGATTACATTAGATCACTCCCAGCATGGAAAGGGCTGAGATTTGTTCTAACTGGAATAAGTACCTTTTCTGAATGTGGGTTTGCTTTACTACATGTAGTACTTCCACCAAAACTACCATCCATGAACTCACAGAATGCCTTTTCCACCATCACAGAATTCTTCACAGCATTGATTTTTATTAGAGTATCACTTTACAGCCAATGAAGGGAGCAATAGGCCCATGCTCATGGAATTCACTGGT
The DNA here is from genome assembly GCA_009823505.1 of Rhizomys pruinosus. Lineage (NCBI taxonomy): Eukaryota > Metazoa > Chordata > Mammalia > Rodentia > Spalacidae > Rhizomys > Rhizomys pruinosus. The sequence goes on along the minus strand of VZQC01006244.1, from coordinate 2,193,206 downwards.
CTTCTCATGTTCCCAACCATCTCAAAGTAGCTGACTTAATAGAACAGTAGCATGGCCTTTTAAATACAGTTACCATGCCCAGTAACGATAATAGCCTTGAGTCGTGTGGCAGAATTCTTCAGTAGATTGTTGTGGGACAGCAATCCTGAACTCAGACATATCTTGAGCATATGCAGGCTACCAATCTGTTTAGCATACTAGGTGGAGCAAAAGACACAAGGAATGCCCTGTTTTCTGCTAGCACAGACTCAGAAGCCACGAGTTGGCTTGGTGTGAGTTGGTTTGGTGCGAGTTGGCTTGCTTGTTAGCATGCCCCTTTTCTGAATGTACCCCACGAGCTGGATGACATGTGATGGTGTGGTCTAGGATTGGCCACTGGGAGGTGATGTCTACTGGTGGTGCATAGAATAAACGGATTTGCACCCTCTGACTTGGTCCCCAGGATATTACTGGAGTAACCCTGCACTGTAACCTCTTCAGCCCGTTCAGCCACCGGGACAGGGGCCCCACAACTGGTGCCTTTAAACAGGGGCCTGAAGCAATCCAGTGAGTCTTAGGCTTGCAAACTCCTGTAAAAATGGGGACTCTAACTTCTAGGGAGCCTCTTCTTCAGGCTGAGCAACTTTGGGACACCGTCTGTCCTCCAGTGTGGCCCCTGGCTCTCTACTGAGAGTCTTTTCTTCTCCATTGTAACTATTCTTCTCCAGTGTTTGAGCCAAAAACAGATTAATAACTCTGAAATATTACAGGTTGAAATTAAAAATGAAACTCGAAATGCCCCTTCGTGTGCTGACCGTGGTGCTGCTCCCGCCGCTGACAAGCCTCTGGCCCCAGAGCTGGAATCCATCCCTCTGAGAGATCTTAAGGAAACCGACATCTTCCCATTCACTCTAAATCACTTACAGACTGGATAATAGCTACTCAAAGCATTGGCATGAGAGCTTCTGATATGGTGGCTTGGACACAGGTGTTTGCCTCTGCCTTACTCCTGGCAGAGGGCAGCCCCAAATGCTAGGGGTATGGTCAGACAGGTCATCTGCAAGTGTCCTGCCCCTCTACAGCCACTGCCCCAGTCCCACACAAGGTGACTAAGTGACACTTACCCCAAAGTGCCAGGGGATTCCAATGGGCCTGGGATTGCTGCTCTAAATACACTGAGGATGGCACCCCTATTAATGAAGCTTTAAATTCCACCTGGGGTAGCTCCCAGCCTGGTAAGAAAGGGAGCCAGGACCCTATCCATCTTATCTGTATGCCTCAAATCTTAAGGAGCGGGGATCTTTTGGGTGGTCCCCTTGAGGAGACCTATAAGCCCTGCATACAAATTTACATATGGGTTAAGCTCTTTAATGTTTATTGGATACTGGATTAGGGGTACTCATTAGGGAGGAGGAGGTTCAGAAAGAATGAAAACTAACTGAAGGGCCTTTGGTCCAGGGTATAGGAGGAAATGTGGCATCTAAGACAGCTACCAAACCTATAGTTTGGAATTAGATGGGGACAGGGGACCGTTAAGCCCCTAATTATGCCTGGCCTGCCTCATAACCTGTTAGGCAGGGACTTCCTTGATACCTTGGGGGCAATCTTAGCTACAGATATAAAGTGTCTTATAATTCACCACTAGACTCTCAAGTCTGAGACCAAGGCTCCCAGTACCCCCAGTTCTAAAGGCCATTGTTCTGCCATCACCTATTAAGCTAGAATGGGTGACTTTGATGCCTATTTGGGTGGAACGTGGCTGCTTCCCTTGTCTAAACTTACACCTTTGGAGTCCGTAGTTGCTAAAGCAACTAAATTCAGGGCATACTGAGCCTTCCTGGAACACCCCTGTCTTGGTAATTTAAAAGAAACAGCAGGGAGCATTTTGTATGCTCCATGACCTTGGGTCATTAATGCTACAATGGAAAACATGGGAACTACCTGACCTGGACTTCCTTGGCTCTCAGCAATACCAATGGGCAAACACGTTGCCATTCTTGATATTAAAGATATCTATTCTATTCCCCTGCACCCTGAGGACAGACCTCACTTTGCATTTACTGTCCCTTATAGGAACCACTGCTTCCCTGTGCAGTGATATCAATGGAAAGTACTGCCACAGGGCATGAAAAATAACCCACAGTCTATCAGGTTTTTGTTGGCCATGTTCTGAAAAGGTTTTCTAAAATTACAGGGTTAGACATCATCCATGTAATGGATGACGTTCTCCTAGCTCACTGAGACAGGACGGTCCTGGACTCCCTACTCCTGCAAGTCTCAGTGGCCCTTGAGGCTGCACACTTAAAGGTCTCCTGGGAGAAAATTCAATTCGCCCCTCCCTAAGAGTTTCCTGGGTCAATTCTAGAGACTATGCTTATTTGGCCTCAGACGCCAATAATTAAACTCCCTGAGATGTTGCCCCTTAACCAGCTCTAAAAGGCTTTGGGGGCTATTAACTGGCTGCACCTATGGCTTCATATCTCCTTGGAGGAGATGCATTTGTTGTATGATTGCCTGAGGGGCCCTAAGAGCCTTCCTTGCTCCATAGTGTCCTTCGAAGAATCAATGATGCTCTGAAGGGGGTCTTCACTGTTAGATTCGACTCCTTCTTCCCCTGAATGGGGTAAATTCTCACTCCAGGAGATTTTCTGGTCAGGGTGGTAGGGCAGTCTCACGGGCCTCTGGAATGGCTGCACCTTGCATATGCTAGAATACAAAAACAGAAGAGGGGCGGCCTATACCTCCCCCCCCATGTGATGCAGTGTGCAAAGCCCTCTTTACTTTAAACTTCTTGTCAATTTTGAAACCAGACATGATAACCCCAGGCCACAAACATTGGAGCCCTCTGAAAGGGCATAAGGTGGTGCCATTGGTACTTTGGAAAGATCCAATGTTGGGACAATGGAAGGATCCAGACCCCCTGCTATAGTGGGAAGAAGATTTGCTTGTGTCTTCCCACAGGTGAAGCCCCAGCCCGTCTGGGTTCTGGCAAGAAGCATTCCTCCTTGAACTGCAAAAGATGGACCAGGAAGCCCCAGCAGAGAAGCTGGCCTGTCTGAGAATCCAGAGGGCAGAAGAAGCCCAGCAGAGAAGCTGGCCTGTCTGAGCACCCAGAGGGCAGAGAAGCCCAGAAGAGAAGCTGGCCTGTCTGAGCATCCAGAGGGCAGAAGAAGCCCAGTAGAGAAGCTGGCCTGTCTGAGCACCCAGAGGGCAGAGAAGCCCAGCAGAGAAGCTGGCCTGTCTGAGCACCCAGAGGGCAGAGAAGCCCAGCAGAGAAGCTGGCCTGTCTGAGCACCCAGAGGGCAGAGAAGCCCAGCAGAGAAGCTGGCCTGTCTGAGCACCCAGAGGGCAGAAGAAGCCCAGCAGAGAAGCTGGCCTGTCGTCTGAGCATCCAGAGGGCAGAAGAAGCCCAGAAGAGAAGCTGGCCTGTCTGAGCATCCAGAGGGCAGAGAATCCCAGAAGAGAAGCTGGCCTGTCTGAGCATCCAGAGGGCAGAAGAAGCCCAGCAGAGAAGCTGGCCTGTCTGAGAATCCAGAGGGCAGAAGAAGCCCAGTAGAGAAGCTGGCCTGTCTGAGCACCCAGAGGGCAGAGAAGTCCAGCAGAGAAGCTGGCCTGTCTGAGCACCCAGAGGGCAGAGAAGCCCACAGGAAGCTGGCCTGTCTGAGCACCCAGAGGGCAGAGAAGCCCAGAAGAGAAGCTGGCCTGTCTGAGCACCCAGAGGGCAGAGAAGCCCAGCAGAGAAGCTGGCCTGTCTGAGCACGCAGAGGCAGAGAAGCCAGCAGAGAAGCTGGCCTGTCTGAGCACCCAGAGGGCAGAGAAGCCCAGCAGAGAAGCTGGCCTGTCTGAGCACCCAGAGGGCAGAGAAGCCCAGCAGAGAAGCTGGCCTGTCTGAGCACCCAGAGGGCAGAAGAAGCCCAGCAGAGAAGCTGGCCTGTCGTCTGAGCATCCAGAGGGCAGAAGAAGCCCAGAAGAAGCCGCTCCACAGGAGGCCATCACACAGGGTGATGTGGGGGCCTCAAGGCACTGGAGTCAGGCACAGAGCCTGAGACCTCTGGGTAATGGTATACCATGGGTCCACTCTTTTTTTTTTTTTTTTTTTAATGTGGTTTTTTTTTTTAAATTTTTATTGTTATTTTCCTGTGCACCCGTGTCGTGCAATGCCGCGGAGGTCAGAAGAGGGCGTCGGATTCCCCTGGAACTGGAGTTCTCCTGGAATTGGAGTTACAGACGGTTCTCAGCCGCCATGTGGGTGCTGGGGATCGAACCCAGATCCTCTGCAAGAGCAGTCGGCGCTCTTAACCGCTAGGCTATCTCTCCAGCCCCCATGGGTCCACTCTTGATGGCCTGTTGGTTAAGTATATATTGTCTGTTGGTCCTTTAATCACTCCTGGCCACAATCCGCATGATGTTCTTCCCTCCTAGAACCAGGCTGGCAGCTTCACAAGGCTGTAAGCCTCAGAGCTGTTTCCTGCCACCAGGCTAACAGTTCCTAGGCTGAGCTTCTGGCAAGGAGTGGGAGAGGGGACCACAAGAAGTTACCCAAGGAGAAATAAAAGAAACAGACTCAGAGAAACAGTCTGGGAGATAGACTCAGTTTTATTCATGCCAGTAATGTGTTTATATACTAAAAGCTACTGTGCTCTGGGCAAGGAAGGGGGGAGGGCAGGAGGAAGGGAAGGATGAGCCACCTTGGCTCCTACCAGGGGGCTGCAGAGCTCCTGTTTGTACAACCAGTAAACTAGAGGTGTGACATTTTGCTCAATACCTTAAGGGAAGGGGCCATCCAGGTCTGGAACTTTGCAGAGATAGGCGAGGCCGGAAAAACTGCAATATCCTGACCTCACAGATAACACACAGAGACAACTTGAATGCCTATGGAGATATCAGATAACTCTCGGAAGTTCTGGGACAGGTCTTACAGGTCTGCCTTGAGCCAGGCAACGTTTTATTCCTACAGTGGCCCAAATATGCACTGCCCTGATGACCAATAGTGTGGCAGACTTGGTACCTGTGTGGCAGGCCCACAGTTAATGTGGGCATAGGTGCCCAACCCACAGTTTCTGGTGGCCTCCTCTTGGGCTAGCACCCTGCCTCTGATTTTTGGCAATGCTTCTGCCCTTGATACAACCATGGGCTTTATGTTACAAATTGCAATAGCACCTAACAATCAATTTGTCCTGATGAGAGCTAGCCAGGTTTTACTTAACTCCAACCAAACTATTACTCACTATTTGGGAGGAACTGATATGAGGGACTTTTTGCCCCTCCTCTCTTCTGTGAGAGGAGCCAATTATTATGATAATGGATCCCTATTGGGCTTGCCTGATGGTTGCCTCTGTGTTCCTCCTAACTAACTCCTCACCTGAACTGGTCAAAGAAGGAAATTACCACGGTCATATTTCTAATTGTATCACACCCCACAATGCTACTGGCTTTATTTATATCCTTATATCCTTAGGATTCCAGCAGTCCTATGGTTGTCAGTGAATCGGACCACATTGTGGGAAGAGCAGAACAAGCTGAAGCTTGCCGTCACCCTTCATCATCATAACAAAAAGTCACAGAAGCCATCGTCCTTGGCTACTGGAACAGTTGCCTCAGGAGTATAGATTGCAAACACCCTACAAACAGCAGTCACACCCTTCAGCTGGAAAATGACCTGCAACAAAAACTGACTGAACTTTTATCTGATCAGCATGTTTGTGTATGCGAACCTCTCCAACTAGACTTGGGGACCTGAGTTGTACAAGACTTGGGTTCACATGGACATTGCTTATTGCTTTTGCAAAGTAGTCATGGCCATTCAGTCAGACAAAGGCAAACTACCCACTACTACTAACTATCACATTCTCTGAGCTTGTGGAGGCAAAAACAGAGGGAGAGATATGGGACAGCAATCCTGGACTCAGATGTATCTTGAGCAGATGCCAGCTACACCAATCTGCTTAGCACACTATGTGGAGCAAAAGACGCAGGGCACACCCTGTTTTCTGCTAGCAGGCACTCTGAAATCAAGAGTTGGTTTGCTTGTCAGCACACCCATTTCTGAATATGACCCATGAGCTGGGATGACACACGATGGTATGGAAGTCTACGATTGACCACTGGGAGGTGGTGTCACATGATATAGGGGCTGCCTATCCCAAATCTAAGGCACATGAGCGAGTGGTACCACCCCCATGACTATAACTGTAAACCTTCTGCATCCTCCTGCAAGCACTCCTCTTATCCCTCCAGCTATTAGAGAGTGCTTAGGTCCTTCCCACCAACCTACCCTAAAGATAAACTGCATAAAAGGGACTTCATAAAAACTGCCCCAAGGTCCTCTAAGGACTCTGATAAAGATTGATCCAAGAAGGGCCCAGTCTCAGATCCAGCTGTTTTGGAACAGACTATAGAAAACATAAAAACAGATCCATCTTTCCCTAAGCCTAATTCCTCCCTCTATCCTCTGCTGCCTCCTTATGAGAAGCTGGAAGTACAGCCTTCCCTGTCTGCACCCCCCTCTCTGCTACAGAACAACTTCTCCAGATCCAGGAGAGTCAAAACCTTAATTGTCAGGCTTTTCCCTCAATGTCACTCTTACATGCAGCTGACCCCTAAATTGGTATCCCTACCAGGCAGGTGACTTAAAGGAAGTAAGACAGGCTGTAAGGGAAGATGGAATCCAGCACCCTGGACAAAGTCCATCCTCCAAATATTTCATGCCACCCTTAACACCTCCCAGGACTGGAGGGACATTTGCAGTTCCTCTCTTCCAGGGCCCCTGTTTCTCCAATGTGACGCTCTCTACAGAGATGAATGCTTCCAACAGGGTCAAAGGAACAAAGCTCTACCCAATTTCACCTGGGGATCTGATAAACTTTTTGGCCAAGCCAACTTTGCCATGGGAACCCAAAAGGCTGTTTTGGCCCCAGGCTACTTCAACCAGGTCCACCTCAGCACCCTGCAAGCCTGGGATAGAATCACCCCCACCCCACCATAATGGGCCCTAGGAGGGTTCTTTCCTTCTATTTTTTTTTTAATTTTTTTTTAAATTTATTTCTGTATGTGTATGAATATACTGTCCGCATGCAGGTGTGTGCACCCGTGTCATGCAATGCCGTGGAGGTCAGAAGAGGGCATCGGATTCCCCTGGAACTGGAGTTCTCCTGGAATTGGAGTTTCAGACAGTTCTCGGCCGCCATGTGGGTGCTGGGGATCGAACCTTGTTCCTCTGTAAGAGCCCTTTAAGACAGAAACCTGAGGAACCTTTATCTGAATTCATTTTAAGAACCAAAGGCAGCCTAGAACATAAAATTCCCAACCCTACGACTAGGGAAATGCTCCTCAAGAGCACTGTCTGGGATGAAATGAGCTCTGAGTGCAAACGAGCCTGCCATGGTTAAAAGGAGGAGCATCACAACCATTGGATTGTTGCTGCCCAAGATATAGGCACAGCTGCTCATAAAGCTGCTTCACTAACCCAAGCCTTCACTGCCACTGTTATATCAAATGAGAGATGTTTTAAGTGCAGTGAAAGGGGACATTGGAAGGGGGGTACCCTAAGGCATCCACCTTGTGGTGGGTTTGAATGAGAGTGTCCCCCCCATAGGCTTTAAGTATTCAGACATTTTGTCTCCAGTTGGTAGCACTGTTCTTGGAGGTCTTAGAAAGTGTGGCCGTGTTGGAGGAAGTACATCACTGGGGGTGGGCTTAGTGAGTTTAACAAGCCTTGCAGTCTCCAGTCTTGCTCTCTGCTTCCTGTGCTCATTGTGAGATGTGACCCTCGGCTTGCTGCTCCAGCCCTGGCCACCATGCTTCCTGTCACAATAGACTCGAATTCCCTGGAACCATCAATCATAAGCTCAAATAAACTCTTCCTTTTATAAGTTCCCTTGGTCATGGTGGTTTATCACAGCAACAGAAAAGTGACTAATACACGCCTCTTCTAAAGAACCGCCCAACTCCCTTCCCAACATCATCTGCCCTTGGTGCTGCAAAAACTACCATTAGAAACAGGGACTGCCACTCAAAGTATGATAAAGATGGCAAACCATTAGAGCCTTTAAACTTAAAAAAGGGCAACCCCCAGCCCCAGAAATAAAAGGGGGAAAGGAGATCAATAGGTGCCCTTTGGACTGCGCCTATTCTAGAGGGCTCCCACCCCTCCTTAAGGATGAAGATGGGGGTGGGGGAACCCTTCAAATGCCCCATAGACACAGGGGCAGACAACAGCAAGAGATCCCCCCAGACTGGCCCTTACTCCCAGGCCCCAGGCTCATGGGTATAGGAGGACCCTCACATCAGCAAAATTGCATATACTTGGGAAAACCCTGATGGAAACATGGGTCAAATCTGCCCACTAGTAGCACCAACTAACAGTATATAGTACTGTTTTTCTCATAGGCAGAATCCATAGGTCCTGGAGTCAAGGAGTAGACATGGGAGCAGCCATCACTCTGAATGACCTAGAATGATTTTCTGCTTTCTCTTTGCATGATCATATTCTCTGGAGGCCTAGAAGTCTTGGTTCCAGAGAGAGGAGTACCTTTGCCAGGAGATGGAAGCTGAGACTTCCTTCAGGCTACTTTAGGTACTGGTGGCCTTTGAGTCAACAGGCTAAGGCAGGAGCTACAGTGTGAGTAGGGGTGTTTAATACAAGCTACCAGAGGAGGGAGGAGATGAACTGCTACTCCACAATACAGGTATCTGCTCAGACGGCAGAAGAAGCTTTCCCAGTACCTCTTGGTTGTACCATGTCCTATGATTAAGATCAATAATAAACTATATAACCCAAATCAAGCAAGATGATAAATGGCTCAGACCCATCAGGAATGAAGATATCAGTTACCCCTCCAGGTGAACTAAGACCTGATGAGGTACGTGCTAAGGACAGAGAGACTACTAATTCAGTAGTAGAAGAAGATAGTTATAAATATCATCTAGTCACATGACCAGTTGTGGAAATGGGGGTTGTAATGGTGAAGAGTGTTTCTGTCCTATTTTGTTAAGAATATGGGGTCCTGGGTTTGGATCTGGCTTGGGTGCCAGACTGAGGTCATGTGTCAGGGGCTCAGGAGCAGCCCACCACTGCTCCAGGCAGGTAAAAACTTAGGATATTGACTCACAGGGTGCTGGACAATTGATTTGCTGGTTTGTGGCAGAGGGGCTGGTGGTAGGTGGGCCTGTATTGGAGCCCTAAGCCCCAGCAGAGTGCGGCTGCCCACCTGGGTTGTCCCTCCCCTTAGTAGCTGGAAGTGATCCTGGGTTTGGGTCTGGCTTGGGTGCCATAGTGAGGTCATGTGTCAGGGGCTCAGGAGCAGCCTGCCACTACTCCAGGCAGGTACCGGGGTGTGGGCTAAGTCAGGAATATCCACTCCTGCCCCCTTCCCCCACAACAACGGGAATTGAGGAGAGAGTATCCAGTGGATTAGGAGAACCTTCAGAACAGGAAAGGAAGAGTGACTTAGACTTCCAATATCCAATATATAAACAAAAGTGAAAGCCTGAAACCTAGAGAAATCAACACTCCATAAACAAGGAAGGGAGGAAAAAAGCATTGGAAGGAGGCAAGCAAAATAAAACAAGCTTTCAGCCTTCAACACACTGAAAAGGCATTTGAGATTTGAATCACAAAAGGGAAACCCACATGCCAGGGACACGACTAAGGCACAACATGGGAAAGGTGCAGGATAATTCTGAACCAAGTTCTACCAACCTGGTAGGAGATAGCTACAATGGGACCCACTTGGAGGTGACCCCAGAAACAGACCTTAGAGGAATAATTGCAGAGAAATTAAAGAAAATAAAGAAGAATTCAGAGAACTAAAGAGAGAGAATGAAAAACTGAAAAAGGACTTAGAGGGATACAATGACAAACTTCAAAAAGAACTAAAGGAAGGGACTGACAAACTCCAGAAAGAACTGGAGAGTGAAAAAAAAAAAACACCTTAAGGAGATAGAAACACTGAAAAAGGAAGCCAACCAACGAAGTAAGGAGCACCAAGAAGAGATTGAGAAACTCAAAAAGGAAATGGATATATTAAAGGAATCACAGGATGAAATGAAAAAGGAAATAGAACACTCATCCAATCAAGAAGAAAGGAAGGGAAAAAGCCTCAGAAATAGAATGGAGGAAGCAGAACAAAGAATATCAGATCTGGAAGATAACACAGAGCAACTAAAAAACTCAAATAAAGGTTATGAAAAGTTTAAAAATTCACAAAAGTGGAAGAACCAGGAAATATGGGACACTATGAAAAAATCAAACCTCCACATCATAGGAACAGAGGAAGGAGAAGAATCTCAAGAGCATAGTATTGATCAGATCTTCAACAGAATAATAGATGAAAACTTCCCCAAACTAAAAATAGACAAACCCATTCAAATACAAGAAGCACATAGGACTCCAAATAGACAAGATCAGAAAAGAAACTCCCCACGCCATATCATAGTCAAAATGCTAGATGCCCAAAATAAAGATAAAATTATGAAGGCCACAAAAGAAAAACAAGTCACATACAAAGGGAAACCCATCAGAATTACAACTGAGTTCGTGGCACAAACCATGAAAGCAAGAAGAACATGGAGCAAAGCATTCCCAGTGTTAAAGGACTATGGATGCCAACCCAGAATACTTTACCCAGCAAAAATGTCGATTACAGTTGAAGGAGAGAAAAAAATATTCCAAGACATAAACAAGATGGTGGAATACATGTGCAGAAAACGAACTCTCCACAAAAATACTTGAAGCAATTCAAAGGGCAGAAGAGAGGAGCAACTATCCTCAAGCACCTAGGAAAAGAAACAGATAAAAACATAACTTTAGGAATAGAATCAGAGACTAAAAGTCCAAATGGATAATAAGGTGAAAGGAAACAACATCCACTTTCAATTATAACCTTAAATATTAATGGGCTAAACTACCTAATCAAAAGGCATAGACTGACAGAATAGATTAGGAAACAAAATCCATCTATATGCTGTCTACAAGAACCCATCTCAGTTTCAAGGACAGGCACAAACTTAAGGTGAAGGGATGGAAAAAAATATTCCAAAGCAAAT